>CM008282.1:35489613-35635807 GCA_002319775.1 Fagopyrum tataricum | reverse complement strand
TCCTCCAGCTCGGTCAAGTTCATGACCTGTGCCGCAATCAAGGAGATGATCCCACCTCCAACAATATCACGCGGCTCGTTCTTTCTAATCCGCTTCAAAGCGGTGAGGAAGAGGGTAATCCAATCCGGCACGTTGTCACATGCCGCAACACAAGCATATAGTAAGGCGAGGTCCTTAAGGGTGACCTTGTTCTCCTCCTTGTGTCCACAGAAGACACACATGATTATCTTGGACAGGAGCCTCAAGCAGGGGTGAGTGAGTTTGTTGTTGTACTCACCCCCTGCTTGAAAGTCGGAGCCGGTAGCAGCTCGCCAAAATGCCAACAAGTCGGGTGTAAGGGACGACTCCCACCATTTTTCAGAGGGGTATCTAGAAACCCCGAAAGCCTCCTGCATTTGTGCAAAGTTTACCGTGTACTTCCTTTTATTGAATTTGAAAGTAAGGCCGGTGCAGATGTGGTCCTCTGACTCCATACTGAACGTGGCCACGAACTGTCTGGTCAGCTCGGGATACGTTCGGGCACTCCTTCCTAGGAATTCCCCGAGCCCAGCATGGTCGAGCAAGGACTGCATGCTTTCCCACATGCCCAACCTCTCTAAGGTTGGAACATGCAAGAACCGAGTTGCAAAGATTTGTCGGTCTTGCACAATCTCATACCGAGCCTTCTCCCTCTCAGTCATCTTGTATTTCCTTTTTGAATCCATTCTAATCACAGTTCCAAGCAAAATAATTCGAATTCACAAAGAAAAGGAAGTAAGACGACCTTGCTGTTGTGTTTTCCGCAGGCGCGGTTTGAAGGACCCGCGGGGCGGTGAGACGCAGGCACAGTTTGAAGACCCGCGGGGGCGGTGAGGCGCGGTCGCGGCGACAACGAAGGCGCAGGGGCGGGCGAAGACAGGAAACGAACTCGTGACAGTTCGCTGGTGGCTGCTCCTGTGGTGCTTGTCCGGCGTCCGTTGGTGCTTCCGCGGTGGTTTAGGAGGGTGGTGAGTGGTGGTGATAGATTAGGTTTAGGGTTTGTGAGAATGTGGGTTAGGGGAGAGGTGCAGCCGGGTGGAGGACAAAGTAAACCGAGGTGGCGCAGGGGCGTGGTAGGGTGGCGCAGGGGCGTGGTGGCAGGGTGGCGCAGGGACGGGCGATGGAGGCTCTAGGCGTGGTGAGGGTTGGTGAGTGAGAGTGTTTTTTCGAGGGAGATATGTGAGGAGGATTGAGAGAGGTGAGTGGGATAGGTTTTAATCCTAATCCAATTTTTTTTTCTTTTCTGGGTGAACCCGCAGGGGCGGGGGCTTGTCACCGCGGGGGCGGTGACAAGGGAAGCGGAGACGCAGACCCAACGCCGGGTGCGGCGCTAGAAGCGTTCGTCAAGGGAAAAGCCGCAGGAGCGGGGGTCTGTTAGCGCGGGGGCGGTGACAGCATTGTGCTTGCGCTGACCCAGCGCCGGGGGCGGGCTGGGAGCGCAGTGTCACCGCGGGGGCGGTTTTCTTGACAGAACGTCAGAACCTCCTCTTCTTATTTTCTCGGGTTGCCTCCCGAGCAGCGCCTTTGTTTTACGTCGTTGGCTCGACGTAAGGCCTTCACTTCTCTGCTTGGGCTTCCTCCAAGACCATCTCATCGATTGGATCATTCTTCACTCCCTCATGGTATAACTTGAGCCTTTGTCCATTGACTTTGAAGATCTTGTGTGTTTGTGGATCGTAAAGATCCACAACACCATGTGGATGGACTTCGGCTATGATGTACGGACCTGTCCATCTTGAGCGGAGCTTTCCTGCAAAAAGTTTCAAACGTGATTGAAATAAAAAGACTTTGTTTCCCGCTTGGAAGTCCTTTCGGAGGATATTCCGGTCATGCCATGCCTTGGTTTTTCCTTGTATGTTGTGGCATGGTCATATGCATCGAGCCTCAGTTCTTCAAGCTCTTGCAATTGGAGTTTCCGGAATTCACCAACTTCACTCATGTTCATGTTGCACTTCTTCACCACCCACCAAGCCTTGTGTTCTAGTCTACCGGTAGGTGACACGCCTTTCCAAACACAAGCCGGAATGGTGACATCCTAATGGTGGTTTTGTACGCCGTGCGGTACGCCCACATAGCATCGTTGAGCCTTAAGCTCCAATCCTTCCTTCCGGGGGTAACCGTCTTTTCGAGGATCGTCTTGATCTCTCGATTTGACACTTCCGCTTGCCCATTGGTTTGTGGGTGATACGCCGTGGAAACTCGTTGATGGACATGATACTTCTTGAGGAGGGCGGTGATCGTCTTGTTGCAAAAGTGCGTTCCCCTATCGCTTATCAAAGCCTTAGGGATGCCGAACCTCGCAAAGATGTTATCCTTAAGAAAAGCTGCAACAACTTTACAATCATCAGTTTTGGTGGCCTTTGCTTCCACCCACTTGGAAACATAGTCCACTGCAAGTAAAATATAATTCCTAAAGCAGTTAGGAAAAGGGCCCATACAATCTATCCCTCAAACATAAAAAATTTCACAAAAAATAAGCGATGATTAGGCATTTCATTTCTCCTAGAGATATTACCTATTCTTTGACACCTATCACACACTTTACAAAACGCATAAGCGTCTCGAAAAATGTGTGGCCAAAAGAAACCAACTTCTAGTACCTTCCTAGCTGTTTTGTTAGCCCCAAAATGTCCTCCACATGCTTCAGAATGACAAAATGATAGGACAGACTGTACCTCGTTGTCCGGGATGCAACGTCGAATTACTTGATCACTACAATGTTTCCACAAGTAGGGATCGTCCCAAACATAATGCCTAGCCTCAGCTTTCAACTTTTCCCTCTGAGCTTTGGTGAAATCTGGTGGATACTCACCTCTGACAAGGAAGTTCACGAGGTCAGCAAACCACGGCTTAAAGGAATGGAGCTTATACAACACTTCTGCAGGGTTTGCCGCAGGGGCGGCAAGAGCAAGCCGCGGGGGCGGGTTACCGCAAGGGCGGTCCTCAGTGGCCGCAGGGGCGGTTACACAACAAAGAGTTGTCTGAAAGGTGTCGTCCGGGAAACTTCCTAGGATGGCCATCCCTTTTGCTGGATTTTCTTCCTCTTGTACAAACCGACTCAGGTGATTGGCCACAAGGTTCTCCGCTCCTTTCTTGTCCTGGATTTCTAAGTTGAACTCACTTAGAAGTAGGACCCAACGAATCAACCTTGGCTTGGTCTCCTTCTTAGTCATGAGATAGCGTAACGCTGCATGGTCAGTGTACACTATTACCTTGACACCTAACAACTACTGCCTGAATTTTTCCAGGGCAAAGACCACTACCAACATCTCCTTTTCGATGGTAGAGTAGTTCCTTTGAGCTCCGTTTAAGGTCATTGATGCGTAGTGGATTACATGTGAGGCTCTCCCGTCCTTTTGTCCGAAGATTGCACCTACAACGTAATCACTAGCGTCACACATTATTTCAAACGGCTTCTCCCAATTTGGTGATTGGATTATCGGAGCACTTGTGAGGCATTCTTTCAATGTGTCAAAGGCCTTCTTGCATTCCACATCTACTATAAAAGTGACATCCTTCTTCAATAGTTCACACAATGGTGCGGAGATCTTTGAGAAATCCTTGATGAACCGCCGGTAAAACCCTGCATGGCCTAAAAAGGAACGGATTTCACGCACATTAGTAGGATAAGGTAAAGTTTGGATAACATCAATTTTAGCTTTGTCTACTTCTATTCCTTTAGATGAGATTATGTGGCCTAGTACAATTCCTTGCTCCACCATAAAATGACATTTTTCCGAGTTGAGAACTAAATTAGTTTCTACACATCTTTTAAGAACAAGTTTTAAGTGTCCTAAACATGCATCAAAACTATTTCCATGAACGGTGAAATCATCCATGAAAACTTCAATAAAATTTTCAATGTATTCGGAAAAAATACTTATCATGCACCGTTGGTAGGTGCCGGGAGCATTACATATTCCAAATGGCATTCTACGGTACGCAGAAGTGCCAAAAGGACGTGTACAGGTTGTTTTCTCTTGATCCTCCGGGGCTATGGCTATTTGAAAATAACCTGAATATCCATTTAAGAAACAGTAGTAAGGGTGTCCCGCAAGACGTTCAAGCATTTGATCAGCAAATGGTAGAGGGAAGTGGTCCTTTCTAGTTACCGTGTTCAACTTACGGTAGTCGATACAAACCCTCCATCCGGTTTAAGTCTTACTTGGCACCATTTCTCCATGTTGGTTCTCCACCATGGTGATTCCTCCCTTTTTTCAGAAAAACTTGGGTTGGACTAACCCATTTGCTATATGAGATTGGGAAGATCATGTCCTCTTGAAGGAGCTTCAAAACCTCCTTTTTCACTACATCCATCATAGGCGGGTTGAGCCGCCTTTGAGGTTGCCTTGAGGGTTTTGCATCTTCCTCAAGGAGGATCCGGTGCATGCAAGTGGAGGGACTAATCCTTTTTATGTCCGCTATAGTCCACCCAAGAGCCGTCTTGTGCTCTTTAAGCATTTCCACCAACTTCTCTTCTTGTTGTGGAGACAACTTGCTAGAAACAATCACGGGCAATGTGTCATTGTCTCCAAGGAATACATATTTGAGATGTTGGGGGAGTTCCTTTAGTTCTATCTCCGGGGCATGTAAAATAGAAGGTACAAGCTTCTCGCTTGGGGTTAGTAGAGTGGGCCCAATGGCCAAAGGTGTGATGGGGAGCCTTGTGTGGCTATCCACTTGGGCTAGAACATCTTGCATATTAGAGGTCAAAGAATATTCTGATTTATGAGCATCAATGTCATTTTCAATATACTTTTTAGTTCATCAAAATCGGAAATGTTAAACACATCTTGCACAATTGGTTCAATTATGTAAATAGAGCATAGAGAATGGTCATCAATAGTGTTTCATGGCATCATATATGTTAAATTCAATAACTTCACCATCAAATTCCATGCTCAATTTTCCACTTACATAATCTATTTTTGTTCTAGCCGTTTTCAAGAAAGGTCTTCCTAAAAAGATGGGTGCAACATGCGTATCATGTTCCATGTCTAAAACAAAGAAATCTGCCAGAAAAATCAAGTTGTCAACCATTACTAGAACATCTTCAATTATTCCTTTAGGATACACATTAGACTTATCGGCTAGTTGGACGACAATTCGAGTTTCATGCAGTGGTCCAAGACCAAGTGATTGATAGACAGAATATGGAAGTAATTACCATGCCGGGATCACTACATTTCTTGGGCATCCTTTGTTGGAAAACCGCAGAGACATGCTCACTTACTTGGACTTTTTGTTTCCCCTTCAGCTTCTGGTTCCTCTTGACCGTGCAAAGTTCCTTCAAAAACCGAGCATATTTAGGAATACTCATCACAAGTTTTAAAAGTGGAATGTTTACCTCACATTTGGAAAAGGTCTCAAAGAGATCCTTATCCTCTATCACCCTTCGCTTCCTGAGTGCTTCTGGAAAGGGGGCCGGAGGTTTCTCAATATATAGTGGTGGAAAATTTGGACGGACGTAAGAATCCCCTTCAACAGAACTCTATGTCGCCTTTTCTGCAGTAGCACGGGTTTGAACCATGAAAATGGTCCAAACCAATAATCAATAATAAATAAACAAAACTAAAATTAAACTCCCTGAAAAACGGCGCCAAATTTGACGAGGCTAAAAACCTATGGTCGTTGTCTTTTAGCTTTTAGTCAAAGTAGAATCCTAACGTTAAACTTAACCAATTTGTATAGTGTAAGTAAGGGTCGAACCCAAGGGAGTTTGATCAAGTTTCTATTAGATTCAATTATTGATTTGGTAACAAGGGGGGGATTTGGATTGTAGCAAAACGAGACAAAAACAATTAGAAAATCTGTGATAATAAAGTTGATTAAAGAACTACACTAGGTTGGATCTTAGCATATATACTACTTTGTTGATTCTTTTTATAAGTTATTCACCGATGTTCTCATCTTGATCGTAGATTTGTGTTAAGCCGACCGGCATTAACACAACTTAACTAGTTTATTAATCCGTAGACCTACAAGATTAAAACACAAGTTAGCATTCTAATAAAGATAAAGAGATATAAAGAAGGATAAAACAAACCGTTAAATCTTTCTTTATAGTTATTTTCCTTTCCCTTAGATAATCACAACCAGCTTTTACCTATGGGTTTACTACTAGATTAAGGACCCGAACCCGGAATCGATTAATCCTAGCATTTTGCATGCATTAGTACACTTAAGGTGATCAATCTAAGTGGATAAAAACATGCAAACATAAGTGAGAGATCAAGAAAAATAACACAAAGGATAATGAATTTAAACTTATATTAGAAGAACTTACAACCAAATAGTAATGTCGCTTCAATCAACCCAAGGTAGCAAAGGAAGCTTAGAAACTCATTACAAAAGACACTAGAAATATAGATGTTTTTGTGGGAAAATGAGATGATTCTAGCCTTAGCCAAGGGCTCTATTTATACTACAAAATGCATTAAAATGAGTAAAGAGGTTGTGCAAACAACCACCATAAAGAATGGAGTAAAGAGGTTGTGCAAACACCCACAATTAAGACCATAAAGCCGACGAAAACAGCCGGAGTAAAGTCCTCTGACGCTAACCCACAGCCAAGGGTGCCGCAGGGGCGGTTTAGGCCAAAACGTTCCATCTTCAACGTAGCCGCGGGGCGGCTCGACATTCCCGCAGGGGCGGGTCTTTAAATGATCTTTGAACGTCTGACTCTTCAACTTTGTGGCGTTTCTGGTGAAGATCCGCAGGTGCGGCCTAGAGTCACTGCAGGGGCGGTGACACTGGATTTTCGGCTTCAATGGGCCGCTGGCAAGGGCGCAGGCAGGAGCGTTGGGGCGCTGTCTTCGCTTCTTCAAGCTGGGTTACCGCAGGGGCGGCAATTGACGATCGCAGGGGCGGTGACAAGTCTCTTCTTGGGCGCGGGAGAAAGCGCTGGTTGCGGCACTCGGCGTGGGTCTTTAGAGTTGTCACCGCAGGGGCGGCCCGAGGCGGCCATGGGGGCGGTAACAAGCTTCTTTCGGCGCAGGTGAAGGCGCTGGTTGCGGCACTCTGCAAGGGTGCCACCGCAGGGGCGGTGACACTACTCCGCGGGGGCGGTGTGGCACCAGAAACTCATCCTCGTCGCTTTACTTCAACTCCTAAGTGTTGCTCATAACTTCTTTTGCTTCATTTAGACTTTTTCATCTGGATCAAAGTATTAGCAACACAATATGACTCAAAACATAAAAAGGACTCTAAAAACTACCTAAATTGATAGTGATTTCATCACCTATCACTACACTTGTGGCGGACGAGGGCACATAGCTGTCTTTTGTAGACAAGGTGGAGCTTCATCTCAGCAGAGTTCTTCTCCTGCCAGTGTAGCAGGGGGTGGGCAGAGACCACCTCAGCAGCAGACGCAGGGACAGTAGAGAGTCCCAGATCGTCCTACTACTCAGGGATCTACTCTTGGGCCGAGTAGAGGTAGAGGTCGTGGTGGGAGTACCATTGACACTAGAGGAGCACATGGTAGAGTTTTTGAGCTGAGGAGTGCAGAGGAGCCAGCTGCACCGACTACTACAGGTACCATTATGATTCATGGTTTACTTGTTAGAGTTTTATTTGATACTGGAGCTACGTATTCTTTTATCTCTGATGCATGTGTTGAGCGTTTGAGTCTAGATACTACTGCGGGGATACAATTTAGTATAGGGTTACCCGATGGTAGTAGGGTCAGAGGTACCCGTGAGATTCGTGATTGTCCCTTTTTTGTAGGGACTCGTGTGTTACTTGTTGACTTCTTTGTCATGCCATTAGTGCATCAGGAAGTCATTTTAGGTATGGATTAGATGGATAGACACCATGCAATATTAGATGTAGGTAGGAGGAGTGTGACCCTCTCTACCGAGTTAGATCAGATAGAGGTTTTCCGAGGTTGGGACCTTGGAAAGTCAGGCAAGGTTAGCAGCGCGATACGGGCAGGGAGATTGATTGCACAGGGTTGTGAGGCCTTCTGGTGCTATGCCATGAAGGAGGGAGAGAGTCCAGCGTTAGAGGATATTCCAGTGGTCTGCGGTTTTACAAATGTATTTCCGGAGCCGTCCAGTTTGCCGCCTCAAAGAAGTGTGGACTTTGGTATTGAGTTAGAGCTTGGTACGAGACCGATCTCGAAGGCCCCATATCGTATGGCGCCTGTCGAGATGTTGGCGCTGAAGAAGCAACTCGAGGAGTTGGTTGAGAAGGGCTTCATTCTCCCTAGCATATCCCCATGGGGAGCACCTGTCCTCTTCGTGTAGAAGAAGGACGGATCGTTGAGATTGTGTATTGATTACATGGAGCTGAACAAGGTGACCATAAAGAACAAGTATCCATTGCCTCGTATAGATGACTTGTTAGATCAGCTTCAGGGAGCGACAATGTTCTCCAGGATTGACCTGCGCTCAGGATATCACCAGCTGAGGGTGAGAGAGCAGGATGTGCACAAGACAGCCTTTCGGACTAGATATGGACACTACGAGTTTGTAGTGATGCCATTTGGGCTTAGGAATGCCCCTGTAGTCTTCATGGAGTTGATGAACAGCATATTCATCGACTTCCTTGATCAGTTTGTGGCAGTCTTCATAGATGATATTTTGGTGCACTCTCGCAGTAGATAGGAGCATGTAGGGCAGCTGGGGACTGTGTTACAGGTTTTACGTGATAGAGAAATTTATGCTAAGTTCTCTAAGTGTGAGTTCTTGATACCAGAGGTATCATTCCTGGGTCATATTGTTTCCGCCGAGGGGATCAAGGTTGATCCGGCGAAGATCGAGTCAGTAGCAGCATCGACGACACCAACAAACGTCAAGGAAGTACGTAGCTTCCTTGGCCTAGCCGGTTATTACAGACGCTTTGTGGAGGGATTTTCTGTGATTGCCCGTCCACTGACGAGTCTACTAAGGAAGACTACCAGATTTGTATGGTCTGATCAGTGTATGCAGAGTTTTGAGGAGCTGAAGAGACGTCTGACTTCTGCTCCTATTTTGGCACAGCCAGAGGGTACAGATGATTTCGTGGTTTACAGTGATGCATCCAAGCTAGGCTTGGGATGTGTATTGATGCAGCGGGGCAGAGTGATAGCATATGCATCTCGACAGCTGAAGACGTATGAGGAGAACTACCCAACTCATGATCTGGAGTTGGCAGCGGTAGTTCATGCACTGAAGATCTGGAGACATTACCTGTATGGTGCTACATATCAGATCTTCACAGACCATAAGAGTCTGAAGTATATTTTCACGCAGCGGGAATTGAATAACCGCCAGCGTAGGTGGCTTGAGCTGATCAAGGACTTTGATCTGGAGATTTTGTAATATCCGGGGAAGGCGAACGTTGTCGCCGACGCCTTGAGCAGGAAGACGCCTCGAGAGAAGGCGGTAATGAGACTGACAGTTCAGCATCAGTTACAGAGAAATCTGGTTTGGTTAGAGTTGGACGTCCAGTTTCCTGATGAGGATCCCCGGTTGAGTACTTTAGAGGTTCTTCCTGATATGTTGAGTGAGATCCAACAGAAGCAAGGGACCTGCCCGACACTGATGAGGATCCGAGAGAGGATGTCCCCTGGCGAGGCACCACAGTTCCCTATTGGAGCAGATGGAGTGTTGAGACGCCGCGGTCGCGTCTGTGTACCAGCTGATATGGAGTTGAGACAGAGGATATTACAGGAGGCTCACTGTACGCCTTATTCAGTGCATCCTGGTACGAGTAAGATGTACTAGGATTTGAGACGTTCATATTGGTGGGGAGGGCTGAAGCCCGACGTAGCCAGATTTTTGGCACAATGTGCGATCTGTCAGCAGGTCAAGATTGAGCATAGTAGACCTGGAGGTGAACTCCATCCACTTCCTTTACCACAAAGGAAGTGGGAGGACGTCACCATGGATTTTGTTACTGCTTGAGACCGAGCAAGAGTTTTGATGCCATCTGGGTTATAGTTGACAGACTGACGAAGACGGCACGTTTTATCCCTATCCGGGAAACGTGACAAGTGAGCAGATTAACTGAGGAGTACACTAGACAGATAGTGAGACTCCATAAGGTACCGAGGACGATCGTCTCAGACAGAGATGGACGATTTACCTCGAGGTTTTGGCAGCAGATTCAGACTGCCCTGGGGATGAGTTTGCACTTCACTACTGCATTCCATCCTCAGACAGATGATCAGTCAAAGAGGACCATTCAAACACTAGAGGATATGTTGCGAGCTTGTGTTGGACTGGGGACAAGTGTGGACGGATCATCTCCCACTAGTTGAGTTCTCGTACAACAACAGCTGGCATGCATCGATTGGGATGGCCCCATATGAGGCACTGTATGGACAGAGATGTCGTACACCGTTATGCTGGGATGAGTCTAGCAGTGTTAGTGGTTTGACACTTGATCAGATTCAAGATGATGTGGCTCGTGTAGCACTGATTAGAGAGAGGATGTTAACTGCACAGAGCCATCAGAAGTCTTATGCAGATAGGAGGCGTAGACCCCTAGAGTTCAGAGTAGGAGCCCATGTGTGGATGAGGGTGTCTCCGACACGAGGTGTTAGACGTTTTGGCATTAAGGGGAAGTTGAGCCCCCGATATGTCGGACCGTTCGAGATTCTAGATCGGGTTGGGAGTGCAGCATACAGATTCGCCTTGCCTCCGAGATTAGAGGGTGTTCACTCTGTGTTTCACGTGTCTCAGCTGAGGGAGTATATACCAGATCCGAGACACATTGTGAGTTATGATGATTTGGTGGTGGAGCCGGACCACACTTTTGTTGAGCACCCGATTGCAGTCCTAGAACGAGGTATGAGACGCCTGCGTTGAAGGACATTCCTATGCTGAGGATACAATGGTCGAGAGGAGGACCTGATGAGGCTACATGGGAGACTGAGGATAGTATTTAGAGGAACTATCCAGAGTTTTACGCCGAGATAGAGGTACTAGTAGGATCGATGAGTAAATCTTAGTACTATCTTGGTGAGTGTTATGCTTATGTGCTTATATGCTATGATGTGTTTATTTTCGTACTAGCTATGATATGATATGTGATCTTAGTAGATCTTGTTGTGCTAGTACGATTGATGATTATAGCTGGAGATGGTTCTTTCCTCCATGCTATTGTGATGCGATTAGGTTTAGCTAGAGACGGTTATTCCTCCATGCTATTTTGGTGGATATAGTACCGCTAGAGATGTTTTTTCTCTATGCCCTGAATAGTATAGTGATCTTATTGTTGGAGATGATGATTTCCTCCATGCCTGTATTTGAGGTTATAGAGTGATATAGGTTCATACCTTATGTGCGGATATGTGATGCCTTCGATAGAGAGAGTTATACCCGGAATGTGGGTCCGAGAGGAATTGGGATTTTACAAGTTTCTTGACGAAACTTGTTTTTAGGGGGGTGAGATGTAAGAGCCTTTACCTTTAGGAGCTGAGCCAGTGATAGGTGATGGAATCACTATAAATTTAGGTAGCTTTTAGAGTCGTTTTTATGTTTTCGAGTCATACTATGTTGCTAATACTTTGATCCAGATAAAAGAGTCTAAATGAAGCAAAAGAACGTATTAGCAACACTTAGGAGTTGAAGTAAAGCGTCGAAGACAGGTTTCTGGTGCCACACCGCCTCCGCGGAGTAGTGCCACCGCCCAGCTGTGGCACTCATGTCCAGTGCCTCATCCAACGTCTTCACTTGCGCCGGAAGAAGCTTGTCACCGCCCCGCGGCCTCCTCTGGCCGCCCCTGCGGTGACAACCCTGAAGACCCACGCCAAGAGCCGCAGCCAGCGCCTTCACCCGCGGCCAAGAAGAGACATGTCACCACCCCTGCGGACGCCTATGGCCGCCCCTGCGGTGACCCATCCTGAAGAAGCGAAGATAGCGCCCCAGCGCTCATGCCTGCGCCCTTTCCAGCGGCCCTGTGAAGCCGAAGATCCAGTGTCACCGCCCCTGCGGTGACTCTGGGCCGCCCCTATGGATCTTCACCAGAAACGTTACGAAGCAGAAGAGTCGGACGTTCAAAGAGCATTGAAGAACCCGCCCCCGCGGGAACGACGAGCCGCCCCTGCGGCCACGAGGAAGATGAAACGTTTTGGCCTAAACCGCCCCGGCGGCACCGTTGGCCGCGGGTGCGGCTTAGCGTCAGAGGACTTTACTCGGCTGTTTTCGTCACCTTTAAGGCCTTAATTATGGCTGTTTGCACAACCTCTTTAATCCATTCTTAATGGTGGTTGTTTGCACAGCCTCTTTACTCCTTTTTAATGCATTTTGTAGTATAAATAGAGCCCTTGGCTTAGGCTAGAATCATCTCATTTTTCCCACAAAAACCTCTATATTTCTAGTGTCTTTTGTAATGAGTTTCTAAGCTTCCTTTGCCACATTGGGCTGATTAAAGCTACATTACTATTTGGTTGTAAGTTCTTCTAATATAAGTTTAAATTCATTATCCTTTTTGTTATTTTCCTTGATCTCTCACTTATGTTTGCATGTTTTTATCCACTTAGATTGATCACCTTAAGTGTACTAATGCATGCAAAGTGCTAGGATTAATCAATTCCGGGTCCGGGTCCTTAATCTAGTAGTAAACCCATAGGTAAAAGCTGGTTGTGATTACCTAAGGGAAGGGAAAATAACTATAAAGAAAGATTTAACGGTTTGTTTTATCCTTCTTTATATCTCTTTATCTTTATTAGAATGCTAAATTGTGTTTTAATCTTGTAGGTTTACGGATTAAATAACTAGTTAAGTTGTGTTAATGCCGGTTGGCTTAACACATATCTACGATCAAGATGAGAACATCGGTGAATTACTTATAAAAAAAGGATCAACCAAGTAGTATGTATGCTAAGATTCAACCTAGTGTAGTTCTTTAATCAACTTTGTTATCACCAATTTTATAATTGTCTTTGTATTGTTTTGTTTCAATCCAAATCTCCCCCATTTGTTACCAAATCAATATTTAAATCTAATAGAAACTCGACAAAACTCTCTTGGGTTCGACCCTTCCTTAATCGATATACATTGGTTAGTATTAAGTTCGGATTTAACTTGATAAGTTTATTATAACGACCTTAGGAAATACGCTTGTCAAATTTGGCGCCGTTGCCGGGGAGTTTAGTTTTTGTTTTTATTATTTTTGATTATTGATTATTGGTTTGGACTATTTTCATGGTTCACACCCGTGCTACTAACTTAGAATTTGCTCCTTTTGATCCAGAAATCGAGAGGACATACAATCGGCAAAGAAGACAACGTCGGAACGAAGAAGCAATGGCGAACCGCACACTCCGACAACGCACGCAGCCGGATTTGACTCAACACCCTCTTGTGGTAACCATACCGGCAATTGGAGAAGGGGTCAACTTCGAGCTCAAGCCGGACTTGATCCACTTACTCCCGTCCTTCCATGGATTAAGTGGGGAAGATCCCATCAAGCACTTGGGGAAGTTTCACACCGTTTGCATGAGCATGAAGCCGGCAAACGTGACCGAAGAGCAAATCAAGATGAGAGCCTTCGGATTCACCCTAAAAGATGGGGCGGATGATTGGTACTACCATCTTCCGTCCGGGAGCATTGACACGTGGGACAACCTCCATAAGGCCTTTTTGGAGAAATACTTCCCCGTAAAGAAGGCCAATAGCTTGAAGAAGGTGATAAGCAACATCGAGCAAGAGGCGGACGAAACTCTTTATGAGTATTTCGAACGCTTCGCAAGATTGAGATCCAGCTATTCTTTCTATGGGTACTCTACCCAAGATCTAGTCTTGTACTTGTACAATGGCTTACTAGACAATGAAAGGAGGATCGTAGACGCCGCTTGTGGAGGCAACATTTTAAACTCCACTCCCGAACTTGCTTTGGATTAAATTCAGGAATTGGCGGAATGAACAAGGAACTTTGGTAGGACTTCTACCAAAAGATGGGTACATGTTGTACACCCCAGCCAACCTGAGATATCCACGGAGATTGCCAAATTGAAGGAGATGGTGAAGAGGCTCACCTTGATGGGAACTCCACAACAACTCAAGGCTTGTGGAGTATGTGCTGATCCTTTCCACCCCACGGACTTGTCCCCACAAGTCCAAGATGACTCCGCTGCTGAGGTGAACGTCATGGGATATGGACAACAGCAGCAACGCCAACGGGACAACCCATATGCTCAAAATTACATGCCGGGTTGGCGTGATCAACAAAACTACCGGTGGAGGGATCAACAAAACCAACAGCAACAGCAACCCCGCCAAGGTAAGTCCCAATCCACTGATGATATGCTACATGTTTTGACTAAACACTTTGCTACTCATGTCCAAACCACAGAATCTAGCATCAAAAATCTCGAGAAACAGGTTGGACAAATGGCGGAAGCCATCACAAGGATCGAAGCTCGATCCTCGGGAAACCTACCCTCCCAGACCGTCGTGAACCCTAAGGAGAATGTTAGTGCTCTAACATTAAGAAGCGGAAGGCAAGTGCAGCCAAAGCCAGCTTTGGTTTCAAAGGAAACGTCCTCTGACGGTTCTGCCGCCCCCAAAGCCGCCCCTACGGGTCTCCCAGCGTCTTCCTCTGCACCGAAACCGCCCCTGCTGCCGGATGAGGACCGCCCCTGCGGCTGGATGACACCGCCCCTGCGGAAAAAACGTCAGAGAGTTTTGTTGAGGAGGATTCTTACGTCCGTCCAAGTTTCCCACCACTATATGCTGAGAAACCTCCGGCCCCTTTTCCAGAAGCACTCAGGGAGCGAAGGGTTATAGAGGATAAGGATCTCTTTGAGACCTTTTCCAAATGTGAGGTAAACATTCCACTTTTAAAACTTGTGAAGAGTATTCCTAAATATGCTCGGTTTTTGAAGGAACTTTGCACGGTCAAGAGGAACCAGAAGCTGAAGGGGAAACAAAAAGTCCAAGTAAGTGAGCATGTCTCTGCGGTTTTCCAACAAAGGATGCCCAAGAAATGTAGTGATCCCGGCATGGTAAGTATTCCTTGTGTCATAGGAGAAACTCATTTCGATAAATCCATGCTAGACTTAGGTGCATCAATAAACGTACTTCCATTTCGGTCTATCAATCACTTGGTCTTGGACCACTGCATGAAACTCGAATTGTTGTCCAACTAGCCGATAGGTCTAATGTGTATCCTATAGGAATAATTGAAGATGTTCTAGTAATGGTTGACAACTTGATTTTCCCGGCAGATTTCTTTGTTTTAGACATGGAACATGATACGCATGCTGCACCCATCTTGTTAGGAAGACCTTTCTTGAAAACGGCTAGAACAAAAATAGATTATGTAAGTGGAAAATTGAGCATGGAATTTGATGGTGAAGTTATTGAATTTAACGTATATGATGCCATGAAACACCCCATTGATGACCATTCTCTATGCTCTATTGACATAATTGAACCAATTGTGCAAGATGTGTTTAACATTTCCGATTTTGATGAACTAAAAAGTATAATTGAAAATGACATTGATGCTCATAAATCGGAATATGATTTGACCTCTAATATGCAGGACGTTCTAGCCCAAGTGGATAGCCACACAAGGCTCCCCATCACATCTTTGGCCATTGGGCCCACTCTACTAACCCCAAGCGAGAAGCTTGTTCCATCTATTGTACAGGCCCCGGAGATAGAACTGGAACTCCCCCAACATCTCAAATATGTATTCCTTGGCGCCAATGACACATTGCCTGTGATTGTTTCTAGCATGTTGTCGCCACAACAAGAAGAGAAGTTGGTTAAAATGCTAAAGAGCACAAGACGGCCCTTGGGTGGACTATAGCGGACATAAAAGGGATTAGTCCCTCCACTTGCATGCACCGGATCCTCCTTGAGGAAGATGCAAAACCCTCAAGGCAACCTCAAAGGCGGCTCAACCCGCCTATGATGGATGTAGTGAAAAAGGAGGTTTTGAAGCTCCTTCAAGCGGACATGATCTTCCCAATATCGGATAGCAAATGGGTTAGTCCAACCCAAGTTGTTCCGAAAAAGGGAGGAATCACCATGGTGGAAAACCAACATGGAGAAATGGTGCCAAGTAAGACTCAAACCGGATGGAGGGTTTGTATCGACTACCGTAAGTTGAACACGGTAACTAGAAAGGACCACTTCCCCCTACCATTTATTGATCAAATGCTATAACGTCTTGCGGGACACCCTTACTATTGTTTCTTAGATGGATATTCAGGGTATTTCCAAATAGCCATAGCCCTAGAGGATCAAGAGAAAACAACCTTTACATGTCCTTTTGGCACTTTTGTGTACCGTAGAATGCCATTTGGACTATGTAATGCTCCCGGCACCTTCCAACGGTGCATGATAAGTATTTTTTCTGAATACATTGAAAATTTTATTGAAGTTTTCATGGATGATTTCACCGTTCATGGAAATAGTTTTGATGCATGTTTAGAACACCTAAAACTTGTTCTTAAATGATGTGTAGAAACTAACTTAGTTTTAAACTCGAAAAAATGTCACTTTATGGTGGAGCAAGGAATTGTACTAGGCCACATAATCTCCTCTAAAGGAATAGAAGTAGACAAAGCTAAAATTGATGTTATCCAAACTTTACCTTATCCTACTAATGTGCGTGAAATCCGTTCCTTTTTAGGCCATGCAGGGTTTTACCGGCGGTTCATCAAGGACTTCTCAAAGATCTCCGCACCATTGTGTGAACTATTGAAGAAGGATGTCACTTTCATAGTAGATGAGAAATGCAAGAAGGCCTTTGACACATTGAAAGAATGCCTCACAAGTGCTCCGATAATCCAATCACCAAACTGGGAGAAGCCGTTTGAAATTATGTGTGACGCTAGTGATTACGTTGTAGGAGCGGTCTTGGGACAAAAGGACGGGAGAGTTTCACATGTAATCCACTACGCATCAATGACCTTGAACGGAGCTCAAAGGAACTACTCTACCACCGAAAAGGAGATGTTGGCAGTGGTCTTTGCCTTGAAAAAGTTCAGGCAATACTTGCTAGGTGTCAAGGTAATAGTGTACACTGACCATGCAGTGTTACGCTATCTCATGACTAAGAAGGAGACCAAGCCAAGGTTGATTTGTTGGGTCCTACTTCTAAGTGAGTTCAACTTAGAAATCCGGGACAAGAAAGGAACGGAGAACCTTGTAGCTGATCACCTGAGTCGGTTAGTAGAAGAGGAAGAAGATCCAGCAGAAGGAAAGGCCATCCTAGGGAGTTTCCTGGACGACACCTTTTACACAACTCTCTGTTGTGTAACCGCACCCGCGGCATCTGAGGACCGCCCCTGCGGCAGCCCGCCTCCGCGGCTAGCTCTGGCCGCCCCTGCGGAGAACTTGCAGAAGTGTTGTATAAGCTCCACTCCTTTAAGCCGTGGTTTGCGGACCTCGTGAACTTCCTTGTCAGAGGCGAGTATCCACCAGATTTCACCAAAGCTCAGAGGGAAAAGGTGTAAGCCGATGCTAGGCACTATGTTTGGGACGATCCCTACTTGTGGAAACATTGTAGTGATCAAGTAATTCGACGTTGCATCCCGGACAACGAGGTACAATCTGTACTATCATTTTGTCATTCAGAAGCATGTGGAGGACATTTTGGGGCTAACAAAACAGCTAGGAAGGTACTAGATGCTGGTTTCTTTTGGCCACACATTTTTCGAGACGCTTATGCGTTTTGTAAAGTGTGTGATAGGTGTCAAAGAATAGGTAATATCTCTAGGAGAAATGAAATGCCTCAATCATCACTTATTTTTTGTGAAATTTTTGATGTTTGGGGGATATATTTTATGGGACCTTTTCCTAACTCCTTTGGAAATACCTATATTTTACTTGCGGTGGACTATGTTTCCAAGTGGGTGGAAGCAAAGGCCACCAAAACTGATGATTCTAAAGTTGTGGCAGCTTTTCTTAAGGATAACATCTTTGCGAGGTTCGGCATCCCTAAGGCTTTGATAAGCGATACGGGAACTCACTTTTGCAACAAGACGATCACCGCCCTCCTCAAAAAGTATCATGTCCATCAACGAGTTTCCACGGCGTACCACCCACAAACCAATGGGCAAGAGGAAGTGTCAAATCGAGAGATCAAGACGATCCTCGAAAAGACGGTTACTCCCGGAAGGAATGATTGGAGCTTAAGGCTCAACGATGCTTTGTGGGCTTACCGCACGGCGTACAAAACCTCCATTGGGATGTCACCATTCCGGCTTGTGTTTGGAAAGGTGTGTCACCTACCGGTGGAGCTAGAACACAAGGCTTGGTGGGCGGTGAAAAAGTGCAACATGAACATGAATGAAGTTGGTGAATTCCGGAAACTCCAATTGCAAGAGCTTGAAGAACCGAGGCTCGATGCATATGACCATGCCACAACATACAAGGAAAAAACCAAGGCATGGCATGACCAGAATATCTTTTGAAAGGACTTCCAAGCGGGTAACAAAGTCCTTTTATTTCAATCACGTTTGAAGCTTTTTGTAGGAAAACTTCGCTCAAGATGGACAGGTCCGTACGTCATAGCTGAAGTCCATCCACATGGTGTTGTGGATCTTTACGATCCACAAACACACAAGATCTTCAAAGTCAATGGACAAAGGCTCAAGCTATACCATGAGGGAGTGAAGAATGATCCAATCGATGAGATGGTCTTGGAAAAAGCCCAAGCAGAGAAGTGAAGGCCTTACGTCGAGCCAACGACGTAAAACAAAGGCGCAGCTCGGGAGGCAACCCGTGACAATAAGAAGAGGAGGTTCTGACGTTCTGTCAAGAAACCTGCACTTGCGGCCCCGTGTCACCGCCCCCGCAGTGACAGACCCCGCACCCGTGGCTTTTCCCTTGACGAACATTTCCAGCGCCGCACCCGGTGCTGGGCCTACTCTCCCTTTCCCTTGTCACCGCCCCCGCGGTGACAAGACCCCGCCCCTGTGGGTTTACCCAGAAAAGAAGAAAAAAAAATATACACTCGGATTTAAACCTATCCCACTCACCTCTCTCACTCCTCCTCACACATATCTCTCTCGACCATCTCTCACACACCAGCCCCAAAACGCTCCAGCGCCGTCAAACACCTTCCCTGCACCACCTTGCCAGCACGCCCCTGCGCCACCATCACGACGCCCCTGCACCACACCTCCGTCCTCTCCTTTCCTCCAACCGGCTGCACATTTCCCTAACCCACATTCTCACAAACCCTAACCCTAATCTATCACCACCACTCACCACCCTCCTAATCCATCATCAAACACCGTCGGAAGCACCAACGGACGCCGGAAATGCACCACAGGAGCGACCACTAGCGAACTGTCATGAGTTCGCTCCCTATCTTCGCCCGCCCCTGCTCCTTCAGTGTCGCCGCGACCGCGAATCACCGCCCCACGGGTCTTCAAACCGCGCCCGCGCCTCACCGCCCCGCGGGTCTTCAAACCGCGCCTGCGGGAACACAACAGAAGGTCGTCTTCTTCCTTTTCTTTTTGAAATTCTAACTCTTTTGCTTGGACTTGCTGCTAGAATGGATTCAACAAGAAAATTTAACATGACTGAGAGGGAAAAGGCACGGTATGAGATCGTGCAAGACCGACAAATCTTTGCAACTCGGTTCTTGCATGTACCGACCCTGGAAAATTTGGGCATGTTGGAAAGCATGCAGTCTTTCCTGAGCAATGTTGGGCTCGGGGATTTCCTTGGAAGGAGTGCCCGAACGTATCCCGAACTAACAAGACATTTCGTGGCTACGTTCACCATGGAAAAGGAAGACCAAATCTGCACCGGCCTTACTTTCAAATTCAACAAAAGGAAATACACGGTGAATTTTGCACAACTGCAGGAGGCTTTTGGGGTTTCTAAATACCCCTCTGAAAAATGGTGGGAGTCGGCCCCTACACCCGACTTGTTTGCATTTTGGCGAGCTGCTACCGGCTCCGACTTTTAAGCGAGGGGTGAGTACAACAACAAACTCACTCACCCTTGCTTGAGGATCCTATCCAAGATTATTATGTGTATCTTCTGTGGACACAAGGAGGAGAACAAGGTCGCCCTCAAGGACCTCCCCTTACTATATGCTTGTGTTGCGGCATGTGACAACGTGCCGGATTGGATCTCCCTCTTCCTTACCGCTTTGAAGCGGATTAGGAAGAACGAGCCGCGTGACATTGTTGGAGGTGGGATTATGTCCTTGATTGCAGAGCAGGTCATGGACTTGACCGAGCTGGAGGATGGGTTAGCAATCCCATTTTACGACGAGGCTCTTCTACGGCGCTGCAAGCTCCTGAGGAGGGATGGTGAGAACCTTTTCTGGTTATCTTTTGCAGATGGGAGTCACATCACCTACCTGCCCCGGCCGTTGCCTTTAGGAGATGAGCTCTCCGATCTCTACATCGCCGCCGACCCCTACGTCCCGAGGAAATCACAAGTTGCCATTATTGAGCGGCATGCGGCGAGCTCCAGCAAGGTCCCCCATGACCATATGCCCGATGATGAGGAGATGCCCACCGCGGCGGCGGAGGATGACACCACACACGTCAATCTTCTAGCTCAGATGGCGGCTTTGACCACGCAGCATCAGCAGTGGCAGACCGGCTACCAGACATCTATGTTCAAGCAGCAGTAGGCGTGGCAGGCGGATTTTGAGGGGAGGATGACCGAGCATTTTGACCGGCGTCAGGATGCTTGGCCGGAGGCTCAGCAGAGGAGGATGACCGAGCATTTTGACCGGCGTCAAGATGCTTGGCAGGAGACACAGCAGCGGAGGATGGAGGATCAGCAGTTGGCTTGGCAAGCCAACTTTGAGACCTCTTTCGCCTCTAGGATGGACGCGCAGCAGGCCCGCCTTGACGGCTTGTACCAGCGTCAGGAGCACTTTTTCAGCCACTTCCCCTATCCTCCGGAGCACGGTCCGGATGGTCCAGCTGGACCATCCCACTAGTGAGCCACCCTTTTTGCCCTTCTCCATGTTATTATCTTTGCTTTCATTTTCACACTTTGAGGGCAAAGCGTTCTTCAAGTATGGGGGAGGGTACTTATCATGCATTTTATTTGAGTTATTTTGAGATTTCTAATTATTTGAGTTTGTTTTGAATATTTTAGTGTAATTCATGTTTCATTCAGTTTTTAAAAAAAAAGAAAAGAAAATAGAATAGAAAGAAAAAAAGAAAAAAAAAGAAAGAAAAAGCCAAAGAATTGAGAAAAAGGCAAGAAATCCTTTGATAAACCGAAAACCCGAAAGGGCGGTTAGGCAAAAAGAAGGTAGTCCGACCAACTCTAGGTTGGTGCAAAATTGAACTTGAGGGATGTGAGATTTTTGGTGAGATCATCATGAAAAGAAGAAGAGTGGCAAGGTGAAAACCCGAAAGGGCTCCTTGGCAAAACGAGCGATACCGAGTGTAGGTTCTCCTTCCGACGTTGGCGACATAAGAAGGGGAGTCATAAGGAGGATGTCCGGGTAGGTCACTCTTGGAGCAATAAGGATGGTAGATTTTCTCACATTTTCTTCTTTCTCTCTTTTCTCACTTTCTTTGGTAATTTTTTCTCTTTTGTTCCTCATCTTTCCTACTACACCATATTTCCTGAGGCTTGTGTGCTGATTTGTTTGATGTGTTGTTTACTCGGGACGAGTAAAGAGTCTAAGTATGGGGGAGTTTGATAGGTGATGGAATCACTATCAATTTAGGTAGCTTTTAGAGTCGTTTTTATGTTTTCGAGTCATATTATGTTGCTAATACTTTGATCCAAATAAAAGAGTCTAAATGAAGCAAAAGAAAGTATTAGCAACACTTAGGAGTTGAAGTAAAGCGTCGAAGACAGGTTTCTGGTGCCACACCGCCCCCGCGGCCTAGCCACTCCGCCCCTGCGGTGGCATCCATGCCGAGAGCCGTGGCCATCGCTTTCACCTGCGCCGAAGGAAGCTTGTCACCGCCCCCGCGGCCGCCTCCGGCCGCCCTTGCGGTGACAGCCCTGAAGACCCACGCCGAGAGCCGCAGCCAGCGCCTTTGCCCGCGGCCAAGAAGAGACATGTCATTGCCCCTACGGACGCCTATGGCCGCCCCTGGGGTGACCCATCCTGAAGAAGCGAAGACAGCGCCCCAGCGCTCATGCCTGCGCCCTTTCCAGCGGCCCTGTGAAGCCGAAGATCCAGTGTCACCGCCCCTACGGTGACTCTGGGCCGCCCCTGCAGATCTTCACCAGAAACGTTACGAAGCTGAAGAGTCGGACATTCAAAGAGCATTGAAGAACCCGCCCCGTGGGAACGACGAGCCGCCCCTGCGGCCACGAGGAAGATGGAACGTTTTGGCCTAAACCGCCCCGGCGGCACCGTTGGCCGCGGTGCGGCTTAGCGTCATAGGACTTTACTCGGCTGTTTTCGTCACCTTTAAGGCCTAATTGTGGTTGTTTGCACAGCCTCTTTAATCCATTCTTAATGGTGGTTGTTTGCACAACATCTTTACTCCTTTTTAATGCATTTTGTAATATAAATAGAGCCCTTGGCTTAGGCTAGAATCATCTCATTTTTCCCACAAAAACCTCTATATTTCTAGTGTCTTTTGTAATGAGTTTCTAAGCTTCCTTTGCTACATTGGGCTGATTGAAGCTACATTACTATTTGGTTGTAAGTTCTTCTAATATAAGTTTAAATTCATTATCCTTTGTGTTATTTTCCTTGATCTCTCACTTATGTTTGCATGTTTTTATCCACTTAGATTGATCACCTTAAGTGTACTAATGCATGCAAAGTGCTAGGATTAATCGATTCCGGGTTCGGGTCCTTAATCTAGTAGTAAACCCATAGGTAAAAGCTGGTTGTGATTACCTAAGGGAAGGGAAAATAAATATAAAGAAAGATTTAACGGTTTGTTTTATCCTTCTTTATATCTCTTTATCTTTATTAAAATGCTAACTTGTGTTTTAATCTTGTAGGTTTACGGATTAAATAACTAATTAAGTTGTGTTAATGCCGGTTGGCTTAACACATATCTACGATCAAGATGAAAACATCGGTGAATTACTTATAAAAAAAGAATCAACCAAGTAGTATTTATGCTAAGATCCAACCTAGTGTAGTTCTTTAATCAACTTTGTTATCACCAATTTTATAATTGTCTTTGTCTTGTTTTGTTACAATCCAAATCCCCCCCCCCCATTTGTTACCAAATCAATATTTAAATCTAATAGAAACTCGATAAAACTCCCTTGGGTTCGACTTTTGCTTAATCGTTATATATTGGTTAGTATTAAGTTCGGATTTAACTTGATAAGTTTATTATAACGACCTTAGGAAATACGCTTGTCAGCTAGCTTAGCCGCCCCTGCGGGTCCGTGGAGCCGCCCCTGCGGGTCCGTGGAGCCGCCCTTGCGGCTGAGTGTGTATTCCGCCCCTGCGGTCAAAGAGGCCGCCCCTGCGGTTTCCTGCGGCTGCAGCCAGCTTTGTTGACCCTTTTGACCATGCTTTACCTTCTCTTTCCTTAACCTTTTCTTACCTTAGGATCAAGGGTTTCTTCACTTCATCCCAGCTTTCTCACGTTCTTCTTGCTTCCTTTCCTGTCCTTGATCTTGTTCTTGATTTCCTTTGAGTTTGAAAGAGAAATTGTGTGGCTTTTGTGGATGTTGGTGTTGTGTGTTGTTGCTGAGCTTGGGAGCCAGCTGAGGTAGTGATTTTGGATCATCTCCTTGGTTAGATCACAGCAGTAGGTAAGCTCCTTGCTTCTTCTTTCTTTCTTTCTTCATTTGATTCTTCTTCCTTAGCTTAGGATTAGATGTGCTAGGATGCATATTGATGTTTGTATGTATATATATGTATATGAATGTGGCTGTAGAATGATGAAAACGTGAATTGATCACGTGAAGAGTGGAAGAGAAGTCGAGAGATTACGTTCTGCACTGTCGCCGCCCCCGCGCCTGTGAGCCACCGCCCTTGCGGGACCTTGTCACCGCACCCGCGCCCGGAAGCCGCCGCCCCTGCGGCCACGGTCACCGCCCCTGCGTTGGAGCGCCGCCACGCCTGCGCCTTCGGTCACATTGCCCCTGCGTTCCTCTTGTCACGCAGGTGCGTCTTGTACAGGATCTACCTAGAGTAGTGTAGATCCTTTCCATTCCTAGTATGAGGGTTAGTAGCATGCTAGGTATGTGTATGAGGATAGGATGAGGTTGAGTATGATATCAATACGTGCCGATTATGGCCTTGAGGTTTAGTAGATCATCGAGGTTTATAAGTTGAATATGATCCTTATGGATCCCTTGGGTCTAAGTGTGACCCCTTTGATTGATAGGAGATGTAACATCTCATTATGCCTTGTTATTAGGCAGTGTTGTTCTCCGGATTTGGAGCTGATCATATTTGAGAGTACTTCGAGGTTGAGGTAAGTCCACAAGACTTACTTAGCTACCATCCCTATATTGGATGTATGCATGAGTGGTGTTTGATATATGCTTGATAGCACGTGATGATTGATTATTACCGACCTATGGTTAGTGAAGGCTCATTGTAGGGCTGTGACAACTTGCCCTGTCATCCCGCTGGGAGACGGGGAGTTTCTCTGCGGACAGGCTAGATCTGGAAGTGGGACGGGCACCTACCACTCCCATAGGGTAGACGGGAAAGTGTTACCAGATTACCACTACAACTGGCAACACCTCGAAGGGCGAGGATTATATATTCCTTGTGTCACATATATTCATATACATGTATATACGATTTGAGTGTTGGACTTTATAAAGATAATTAATCGGGTAAATGTGTGATAGCATGATGATGTGTTAATATTCCCTGACTTGAGTTTGTGCTTATGTATTATCTTATATATGTATGGTTAGCTAACAGTTTTATAACGCGTTGTAGATCCTTTGCAGGTTAGGAGAATTGGAGAGTGATTCAGATGAGGTGATCCGTTGAGGGCTCCGTACCCTAGGATTGAGCTTGTAGATGGATATGGCTATATAGATTATGTTGTTGAAGTGGAATCTAACATCCACAAACCCTAAATTTGGCCATTTTTTATTTGGTTTTGGATATGAAGAAGGAAAATTTGACAACATGGGACATTAATCTACATTTTATCGCTTGTAGTATAGGTGTTAGAAAGTTGCTAGTATGTGTCAATTATTTATATTAAGGTTATTTATGTGGAAAACTCAATTACAGAAAAATCTAGTCAATCAATTTGATATATCTTCCCTTGAAATAGTTAGATTCGAAGATTTTTATAAAGACCGACAACAACGGCACCATTTGAATGACATTTAAAAAAAAATAAGATGGATGTTTCATGTGAAACTAATTTAACTGATAGGAATAAAATATAATAGAACCTTTTTTTTAAAATGCTTTTGATGTTTCGTGCATTAAAAAAATGCTACATATAGACCATTGTAACCTTCAATTTTCACCATGATGTCGGTCTCTTTAGGATTCACGTCGGTGTCTTCCGGCAATGTCCCTTGTACTTTACTCGAGGAAGTTTGAGAAGCCCATTGCTTCTCCATCATCTTTTGACATTTGTCACGTGACATCGTAAAATTTTGTATTAAATATAAGGTGTCTCATATTTTTTTTAAATTTTGTATCCATCTTAAATAAACTTATGCTCGTTTCAAAACTATTTTGCATTAACAAAATATCTAAGTTTCGCGAGTAAACTAGTGTTTTATATATATATATATATATGTATATATTATTACTTGGTTTTTTTTTCTTATTTATTCTCAGTAAAGATCAAATCCTTCTTTTACTTCTTTCTTTTTTAATTTTATTCATTTATTCCCGAAACTAGGAATGAGGATGATGTTAATTTGTATGGTGGGAAATTGATTAGAGGAGTTGATTTATCAAAGGTTGGGGTTGCTTCAATTTATCAAGTTAGCGGAAGTTTAGTAGTAGAAGTGCGTCGTGCATGAAAGTGATAGTATACTAATATTAGGATTAGTAATTATCAGTGAAGTAGTTAAACGAGGAGTTATAGACGTATACTAGAGTAGATAGATGTGTGTGATGTGCGGAGAAGATACTGATGATTGTAGGAGTTAGGGTAATTACTTATACTAGTGTATTATCCGTGCCTTGTACGAGATTTTGATAAAAATATTATTTGTTATTATATTTCTTAAAGGAATTATATATAAACTATTTTTTTTGTTATTGGATAGAGTAGATAATAAACATTAAATATTTGTACACTTCACGTACAATATTATATAATACATGAATAAAATATCTAATCGTATAATAATTCAAAATTTGATTCATGTTTTCCTGTTTTCATATTAGATATTTAAATGTTGATAGACAGTTATCTAAATACCTCATATTAGATATTTCAAGAGTATTCAATTTTATTTTCCTTATAAAACACAACCCCATATACACTATGCTCGATATAATTTAAGAATTTGTTAGGCTCTCTAACAACTGGCTAGATCCAAATTCATTCATGTTTTCCTGTTTTCATACTTTTGTGTAATTCCTAATTGTACTCGTGTAGGTGCACAAATGGTCATAGTTTATAGTTAATTAAGAACTGACCAAAGAGAGCTGGAGGAGAAGCAACTACATTAAAAGGAAACCTCACAGAAAAACAGAGTTATTATAATTTTCTGAAACCTCAACTCAAGTAGAGCAGATCTATCATCCGACAAAACCCAGCAGATATATGTTTTGTGTGTAGATTCTGCACCGTGACAGTGCACATTTGTTGAATGCTTACTCTGATTGGAGTAAAGCTTTAACTAGAGCCATCGGCACCTTGAACAGGCCTTGGCTATCCAACACCTCCTTAGCTTCTTCTGGATTTTCTATTAGTAATCGCCCGAATATCTTCTTGAGTTCCTCCATAAACATCTGATGAGGAAGAAGGAAGTTTAACCCCTGCAAGTCATTTTTAGACATTGATGATGGAAACCATTTGTAAGTTTTAACTTCAAAAAAATAATAGAAAAATAAATTAAGTACCTTGAGGGAGATGATAGGATCAGTTTTAGTTTCGCTACCCAGTCTGTTTTGACTCAGATCCTACATGTCACATTTCAAGGTAATCATCTGAGTATAAATGTTAATGCAAAAACACAGTGGGTTCAAAGGTATTGTACATATTGAGAAGCAAATACCTTGAGCTGGTGCTGCAGATGCTTGATGTATTCAATACTCTTATCAACTGTCTCACATTGATTCTAAAAGCGAAAAATTTATAAGCATAGTATACAAAATAATGATAACAAATAGAAAGTTGGATTAGAGAATTATACCATACAGAATCAAATGCAGCATAAAGGTGGATCAAGAATCAAGATCAGAATCGTTTAGTAGAGACGATTCAAGGGGTTCCCTTTACAGATTTTTCAGATGATAAATATTATTATTACGTTATTCTTTGCATTCCAAATCTAAATTTTTTATGTTTGTAACATGTTGTGCACATAATAGTATAATACTGATTGAAAGAAAAAATCCTCAATTCAAAAGCACTTCAGGCATCTTATATGAAACTCTAGCATGACTTAGGGCTGTGCAAACAAGCCAGACCAGATTGTTAGCATTTCTACATCTAACGGTCCATCGACCGGACCAATACAGTCTGGTCCGGACCGTATTGGCACATTTTTCATTTTCTCCAGAAAAATATATTCTATATGGGTTCAATATGGTCTAGTCCAAACCCAGACCGGACCGTATTGACACATTTTTCTTTTTTTTTTGTAAGGTGTTTGGCAAGGATAAGCTTATATAGTTTATATTGGCATATTGCTTATGTGTATCAGCACATTATTACCATGTCAGTTTACTTTATCAAGCCTTTTCGTTGTTAGTATGTTACCACTCAAACTTCTAAGCTGTATGAATTTCCAAACAAAATAAATTTGTAACCAAGTCTCAAATTGTATTAAATGCATTCTGAAGAATATGCATACTCAATCTATAGAATACATAAATATGCAGTTCTCACCCTTGATGAATGAGGAAACAATTTCTCCAAATCTTGAATGGCTTTGGTGATCCTACACCTCCTGCTCTGAAAAACGAGCAAGATGTTAACCATGCTATAAAAAATAGTATAGCAATGCTGAAGAGAGCCATGACACGCTCACATAACAGAAAGATCGGTTGTTCACTCAATATTATGCTTTGTTTTGACAAAGGAAAAATAGAAACATAGCATATGGCAACATATAATGACACAAGTTACTATCAAGCAGTCTCACATTATCACGTGCAAGAAGCTCCTCCCTTGACTTCTTCCTGGATCGCTTTGAGTAAATTGAAGATGCTGGTTTACTTGGTTCCAGATGAGACTGGATTACATTTGATTCTTGAGTTCTGGAAGTATGACTCTGCCAGTATTATAGGTATCAATATACTAGGCTACCTCAAAACATGTTCCATATATTAATAATATTACAGTCGGAGAGATTACCTGTTCATGTACATAGTTTTCTAGTGAAGAGACAGCAGTAGTAGGCCCAAAATCTCTGATCTGTGTTATATGCAGAAGACAGGGAGTGTTTAATTAGTTGTAAGGAGTTTTCATTATGTGTCCTTAAGAGAAGCTATCTTATACCAAAATAAAGGATTAAAAAAAAAGTGAATGAATTTGTAAGAGAAGCTATTTTATATCAAAAGTTGCACTTACATCACAGGCTAAAGGACATAATTTGAAAACATAAAACCAATCAAGAGTTGTTCTCTTTTTGTAGAAAAAACAGGGGAAATTCTCTTAAGATAAATCACACCAATAAGGAATTCTGAAGTATCAGTATCTTCTGACCATGTAACAATTACTATAAAATAGGTAACTCCTTACCGAGCAGGTTGTTTGAGTCTCGTTCTTGATGTTCTCATACTGGCCAACGTACCATAGCCCTGCTCCACTCGCTAAATTTTGATATTGACATCCATCTAGCATGGTGACATCCAAAAGATCAGTTTGAAAAGAACGCGTAGGTTTATCAATACATGTGCTGCCAGTGTCAACATGTAGGAAATCAGAAGGTCCAGTAGCAGTTTGCATTTCATCAAGAGGAGCATGTCCACTTTCCAATAGATAAGCGAAACTATGATCATACTGAGTTATTTGCTGATTATTAGCCAATGGCCACACAGGCAATGCTAAACCATGGCTCCCACTGCTTTCATCTGGACTCAAATGCAACTCCTCAAAGTTACCAAATGCTGAGCTAAAAGCCAAACCAGGAGGAGCTAGATGACTGTTCTGTCCATTCATCGTCCCCAAAGCTACGCGAGGAAAACAACATTTTTTCAGAAGCAAAAACATGGCCCTATAGAGCAATCACAGTGCTCAAAACAGCGGGAAAGATATAGAGTGTGCAGAGTTTCAGGATTGGACACATATGGCTGCACACTAGCCACGTTTTCACATTTAGAAGATATTTCTACTAGTTACGAAGTTATAAGCTCTTAGAGTTTGCAGCACCTCTATATTGATCTACAATAATCATTTTCTTACAAGTACAGAACATATAGCAACATAACAGTTATCAAATCTTAACCAAAATTATCACATCAAAATTCTCAAAATATGAAAGGAAACTCTTCTGTTTACATTGTCTTGATCAATTGGCCAAATACTTCAATATTAGATATTGTTTATTTGATTTCTCCTAAAATCCTTAACAGATCCTTCATAGTGCCTCAAAATTTAGTGGAGGGGGGAAATAGAGAAATTGACCCTAAAGTGAGCACACTGAAACACACATTCTTAGAAGGCAAATAGTAAACAACGGTAAGAGCAATCTTAATCGTTATAACTAGAATTACAAGCTCATAATCAAGACAATCTCGACCTTCGACAACCTGATAAGCTAAACAAATTTCGTCTGCTTCACAACTCCATTTCTTATCTAAGCAGAAGAGCATCACTGGAAACAAAAAAGAGACTTCAAGAGGCGTAAAATGGGAGAAAGAGAAGGGCCTTACAGAGAGATGGAGACGCTAGGGTTTGAACAAAGATGGTTTACAGATCATTGACACGAGCAATTGTGGTTGTGGAGATGTTAGTAATGGGTCGATTTTGCTTAAGGGTGTACTCTTTCTGCTATTTGTACGGTTACTGGTTCCCTAAGCTCAAACAAAAACAACAGTCTACAGGCGTAGCACTGCTGCTCTGGTGGGGACCTCTGGCCGTACGAGTTGATTGGGATAATACGGTTATAGCCAGGGCTTAAAGGTACGGATGGGGAAAAAATGGGTTTTATTTTTGTCACGGTGAGAGTCAGACCAATTACGGTGAAAACATCGAATCTTAAGATAGGCCGACAACTTTATAAAATACAAATTCATTGTAAACCGAGTTAGGTATGGGGGCAAACCTAAATCGCTGGGGCAAACCTAAACCCAAACAGACGACCTTAAAACCGGCAAACCGACGGTTTGCCGGTTTAACACGGTTTATTGAAAAAAAAAATACAAAGGCAGCAAGTTAAAAAAAATAAATTAATATTATATAAAAATTAAAAAATTACTATAAAAAAAACTTAGTATATAAAAACTAGTAATTAAATTTTATATCAATTAAATAAAAGAAACATAAATTCAATTTAACAAAAAAACTCGGAAAAATTAAGGGGCTTGAACCGGTTGCCTACGTATCCTCTCGGGATTAAGAGGAATCAAAGTCCACGTAGTTCTCTTACCTTGACTTACTTTTTTTCAGACTTCCGAGTTTTTTTTAATCCCGCTTACCTTTCGATGTCGGACTCGGAAGTAGTGCCGGCGTCTTCGGAGTTGGAATCCGATTTTGAGTCGTACACCGGTGCATTCCGTTGTTTTCGCTTAGCCGCCCTTATCCAATCTTGAATAAAAACTTGCATCTCCAACTTCTCGGGCTTCAATTGAGTTCGGTTGTGACCGAGAATGTTCCCGCCTCGGCTAAATGCTTGCTCCACCGCAACCGTTGATGCGGGCACGGCCATGATTTGTTGTACAATTTTAACTAAGGTTGGATATTTGGGAGCTAATCTCATCCACCAATCCAAAATATCAAATTCAACATTATCATCAAAATTAAAACAAGTGTTAAGATGATCTTGATATTCCGCATTTGAAGATGACTGTCTAGGTGTTTTTGTTCTTCTAGCAAAAATTTGTTGTGCAAGTGAAAGAGAAGAAGATGAACTAGTAGAAGAGGGAGATGAACTAGGTGTGGTAGAAGAAGAGCTAGCACTAGATTCAAATGTACTAAGTAATTTTACAATTTCGGTATTAACTTGTTGCACAATGTTAGGAATGTTATAGTTTTCTTGTGTTAATTAAGTTTACACACAAACAATCAAAATAAGTGGTCAATAAATCGGAAAGACCATCTAGTTTAAGTCTAGGATAAAAACGGCGGTTACAAGATAAATCATGGGAAGGTTTTCATAATATTTAAGCCATTTACTTTTGATTTCAAGCATATAATCTAGAAGGGAAGGTATGTTAAAACATTTTACAAAAGCTTCGGAAACATTAACGGCAATTTCTAAAAATCTATGAGATGTTGGATTGTAAACACAACTCATGATATTAGTTGCATTATTAAAAGTTTTTAAAACATTACAAATATGGGCACAAGTTTTCCAAACATTTTCATCATCTAAAATTGACCAAGGTACGTGAACTGAAGCAAATTCTTGTAACAAAAATTTATAACATACGACTTCACAAAGTAGTTTGTAAATCGAGTTCCAACGAGTTTCAACATCTTTTGAAAAAGCAATAGGATGAACGTTTTTGTTTAAACATAAATTTCTCCATTTTCTTCTTAAATCGGAGTCGTGCCAAATATGATCAATAACAAGTTTGATTGAGGTTAGCATATTTCCCAAAACCTTAAGTCCATCTTGAACACATAAGTTTAAAAATGACATGCACATCTTTGATGAGTATAAGGAGTTTTTATATATTGTCCCGCATCCTCAACCAAATGGTTTACGGCGGCGGTATTTGCGGATGCATTATCAAAAGAATATGAAAAAATTCGATGTTGTAAGTTATATTCTTGTAAAACCGTTTTAATCATGCTTGCAATGCCTAGTCCATTATGTCTTTGATTGAAATGTCGATATCCAATAACATATTTATGCAAAAACATAGCGTTATCAATAAAATGTAAAGTAATGCCCATGTAAAAATGTTGTTGTGATTGTGTACTTCAAATATCACTACAAATTGAAACCTGATGTTCAAAACTAGCCAAATTCGATAAAAAATTTCTTTCTTTTTTAATTAAGATTTAGTTACTAATTTTGAAACGGTTTTCCTAGAAGTTGGTTTAAAAGAAGGTTGAAGATATGTAGTGTTATATTCCCTAACTCCTTCATATTCGGCATAAGAAAACGGTAATGAATGTGAACAAATAACATCGGTCAATCCTAAACTTTCTTCACTATGATTATATGTAAATAAAGGAGAATGAGAGGTAGAAGATGCAAACCCGTGGGACAATTGTGTTTGTCCCCGTGAAATCCCAAGCTTCTCCGGATGGACATTTGCCATGTGAGTTTGCAATGTCCCGTAGCCGCCCTTGACCTTCCACTTGTACACCTTCGAGCAATAGTTGCATGTCACTTGACAATAATCGTTCACTGGCTCCCCCTTGGTGTAATGCTTCGTAAATATTTCGGATGTAAGCATTTTCGGAGGGGGAGACTTCTTCGTGGAACTTCGGTAACTTCGGGATTGTCGGCCATTTGTGTTTCGCTCTCTTGGGTGCTAAGAAAGTATTGAGAAGAGGGAATTTGATCACTTGGGTTTGCCATTACGAGAAATCGAAATAACGAGAATACGAGGAAACGAGAATAAGAGATTAGGAGAGTAGAGAAGATGAGTTGTAGATTGTGTGATTTTTAGAGGAAGAAAGAATGGGTATTTATAGGAAATTATGATAAGTTGTGGATGGGGTATTAAATATTTTTTTATTTTATTTTTTAAAAAAGAAATATTGCCCCAACGGCTCTTATTTGCATAACCAACAGCTCTTTAAAGAGCCGTTGGGCTTTTTTTTAAAAAAAAAAAAAAACCGGAGGTCCAAACCGCTGGTTTGAACCGGCCAAACCGGCGGTTTGAACAGGCGGTTCAAACCGTTGGTTTAGGTTTTCGAAAACCCCAAACCGAAACCTAAACCGCCAAACCGGCCAAACCTAAACCGGTAAACCGGCGGTTTGTGCCGGTTTGAAAACCGCCGGTTCGGTGGTTAGGTTTGAACCGACCACATACCTAAACCGAGTACGTTGTAGTTCAAACAATATGAACGAAATCACATAAGTTTTAAATGTTAATTAGATTTTGTTTTTAAAATGCAAAAATTCATGGTTATTGAGCATAATTCAAAAAAAAAAAACTCTTATTTGTGTTTATTATGAAATTCTTTTATTTATAATTGTTTTTATTGAAAGAGTGGTCAACTATCTAAAATCCCAGGTGGAAAAGGGTTTACCTAACAAACTAGTCCGGATCACCTATTTCACTTATATGTTGCATTACCTATTGCATATCTCTAATTGGTCCACGTGGCCTTATTATTGACTAAATAAATCAATATACTTAAAATTAATCAATATATACTACTAAAGTAAAGAACATCTAAAGGTGACATGGCGCGATGTGGATCCAGTATTTTGAAATGGAGCTCCCATAATTTTTCGCCACAAAATCTTTTTTTTAAAATCCGTATATTTTAGAAAAACCAATTCTTAATTATATATTGATATATTGATTAGCCACAAAATCTTTATTTTTTAAATCCGTATTTTTTTAAAAAACCAATTCTTAATTCTTAATTATATATATTGATATATTGATTATCCGAATTAACCAAATCCGTTTTAGATAAATTATAACAAATCCGTTTTTTGAGTAACTGTTATTTGTTTAATCAATTGCGGGGACTAAACTAGTTAAAATTAAAAAATCAAATCAATCTTAATATCTCCTTTCCTTTTTTCTCTCGCTCTAGTTATATCAAATTGGTCGAAGCCGATTGTCTTCTTCTCTGTAACAAGTTTCTTCGCCAGAAAAAAAATAGTCCCTTCCTTTTCTTCGCCGGAAAAGACGTCACTGCCTCATAACATATAGTTTCTTTGTTCAAGGCTCAATCACATCTTTGATGCTAAAATTTCAACTCTTTTTATGAAAATTTGATCAGTCAACACCATTCCATTGAACTATCAAATGTGGGTATTGCTATAACTAAAGACACCAGATTTAAGCTCTATATTACGCCATCTATATTACGCCATGGAAGTGTTCTTGTTGTGGGTGATAGTCAAGAGCAAAGAAACACCTAACCATGTTGTAGTTGAGCCTTCTTGTGAGGTTTCTAAGAGATGGAGTTTTGTTTCATTTTGATTTCGATGAAAGTTGCAAAGGTGTTTAGATAAGGGTTTTAATGCTGCAATTAAAGGTTCTTATGAAAATAACATCATCATTGCTCAACATCTTCAATATTACATTTATAATGGTGATTATGGGTTGATTGCGGAGTGTGTCTAGCAAGGAAATGACGTCGTTTTTGACTAGACAATGGCGAAGAAAATAGACTCGTTTCAAATAGAGAAGAAGATCATGTTCAACTACAATCAATTTGCTACACAATAGCAAAATCACATCCATGGCGTCACAAAGCTTAAATTTGGGTGTCTATATGAGCAATTCTCGCACATCTTGAGATTCGACGAGCTTTTTGTAAGTATAGCAATACCCAGATTTGGGTAGTTCAACGGAACGGTCTTCACAGATCAAGTTTCGATGAGAAGAGTTGGAGTTGTGGGGATCGAAGTTGTGATCGAACCTTGAGCTAAGAAACTTTCCGGCAAAGAAACTCGTTATAGACAATCGACTTCAATCGATTTGATATAACTGGACAGATAGAAAAAAGGAAAGCTGATATTAAGATTGATTTGATTATTTTAATTTTATGTACACTGACTTATTTAGTCAATAATAAGGCCACGTGGACCAATTAGAGAATTGCAAAAGAGAATTGCTAACAGGCTAACATGTTTTCGTTAAAGGCTGAATGATATTGCTGAAATTTCTCAAGTAGGTCAGCCAATTGTGTTTTTGTTACATTAGAGTCGTAGACTGTCTTGACTTGTATCATATTAAATGTGGATACGGGGGCCGATCTTCATTGCATTTTCGGTGCCTTTACGAGACTTGCCCTTTTATATGTTGTGGCACCACATGTGTAGATCTCGATCTCAACGGATTGTTCTGAATAACCGAATCGGCTATTCCTCGGCCTTTATTTCAACATTCCGGAAACTGACAATTTTGAAACAAAGGCCTTCTCGAGAGTTGTTTTATGACTATGAGTGTAATATAAGTAGAATTTATGAGGTTTACTTGAGGATTGGCGAGGTTGTATCGAGCGACCATTGTAGGAGTCTCCATATGTGGATCTGACTCTTTGGTCGTTGTATGAATACACTCTTCTTGAATGGCAAGAGAGTATATATACTTTGTTAAGAGTTTGTAGAGTATTTTTTAGAGATGATCAAAGTTTGAGATCATGGTAGACATCACTTATGCCGATGAGAAATTGATGAACTCATTTCCAGATTTTGGAACACAAAGTGAAAATGTCCATATGAGAAATAGGGCATGAAACTTAATTAATCCCACAAATTTCAAATGCATCCATAACAAGCTGTGATAGTATGCCCTTTTGCCGATACTGAGCAATATCGTCCTATAGCTTGAGAATCTACGGACCATTACCGACTAAAAATTGTTATTCCATATCCAACCAAAGGTCCCGAACCGTGTCTGGTCAAATTTGAGATAGTCTATCGTAGTGATGGATCAACTATTTGTAAGATCCATCCTATCAACATTGAATTCACCATTTTCGAGTGAATGTGGTCGGAAGATTTGGCGTCTAGTTCTATAATAGTGCCTTCAATGGATCCGATTTTTCGTTTGGTCCGAAACCGTTAGACATGTTTATTTTTCACTCAGAAAAATTGTCTCCTTTGAAGATTATCAAGGAAATTATATAGAAAGATCCACATAATTCGAAGGACGAAGATAGTATGGAATGGTGACCTCAAGAACGGTGACGGAAGCCATGTTGGGTTGGACAACTTAGGATTTAGTGGATCGAAAATTGTAACATGTCTTGCTACCGTGTAAGAATTACAAAAGATATACAAATATCTAACTTATTTTATTTAGAGAATCATGTTACATATATATACCGTAAGAGGGAAGATACTAACACAACAAAATCTTTTTATTTTCCATGAAGTTCATCGAATCTCAACACTTAATCTTGTGTCCTCCCATGAACCAAAAATGTTAGAGAAAACAGAGAAACCGATCCTTATAATATTGCAGATTTGCAGGCACTGCTAGGATCCAGATTCTCCATATAAAAATACAACATATTAATATCAACACAACAAAATCAACTCTTAACACCTTTTATTTCTGCTCCTCTTCGATTTGTACTGATATGTTGCCCTTTCCATCATTAGTAGGATAAACTTCCTTCTTCGGATTCACTCCTCCATCTACGTTATTTACGCAAGTCAAAGCCTCTGTGGGAAGAGGATAATCAACCGCGCTTAGAGATGGAACCAACTTATTTATCCTCTTCATTTCTTTCGCTTTCGCCCATAAAACTGCGTAAAGTCCGGCCACTATGAGAACGGCTCCTAGCACACTTCCTAAGTGTAATTTCTCATCCAACACCAAAGAACCAGCAATGGCAACCAACACCAATTGCACAGGGCTAAATATCGATACATAGAGAGGCCCTTTGAGTCGAACACACCACGCTAGCAATGTCACCATTAAACCAGACCCAACAATTCCCTGAAAATTTTTATTTTATCAATATTCATTTTCATTTCTTCTAACATTTTTTTATATTCTAATTTACTTACCGAGAATGCAACTGTGATAAGTCGAATATTCCAACCCAATTTCCAGTTATCCCAGTTGTGATCGATGATTAAAGCGTAAATGGTTGACTGAATTGCTCCCATTAAGCTCATCAAAGCTGTGCTTGAATAAGGACTTGGATAATTCTGGCTCGTCTTTGTCTACAATATTGTAATTGAATTTTTAGTATTGACAAAATTAAAATTAATTTTTGAAACGGAAATTTGTTTTTATCAACTTTAAACTTACCTGAATAATTAGCCATCCAGCGTAAGATAAAGAGCTTGCAACAGACATTACCGCACCTAAGATATGATTACCATGTTGACGATGCGAAGTGCTTAAACCATGAGAATGAATAAGATTTATCTGGTTGGATGGCCAAAGATTGATCACAAACCCTTTGTAAAAGGTGAGCACCATTGCACCAGAAATCCCGAGAATTGTTCCTACTACTTTCGCTCTCCCCGACATCGTTCTTATACCTAACTTCTCTAGTCTATAGAATTACACCAATGTCAAGAACTAACAAAGAACATGCAATAAAAAAAAGTAATTATGGTACATAATTACCGAACCTGAATGTAACAGCTAGAATGAAGGTCATGGCAGGAACGAGATTTCCCATAGCAGAAGCGAAAGTAGCCGACGTCATATCAATACTTTCTAGGTACAGATTTTGAGCCAGTGTTCCTCTGTACACAATTACATAGATATTTTAAAGGTAATTATGGTACTTAATTCCCAGATTTATTGACCTTAAACCATTCACGCAACAAATTAAATGTACTATAAGAAGATGGAAAATGATTCAGCATTGTAGCTGGCGAGTACCAATTAAGGATAAAATTGTATTCATAATACTATACCATTACTGCAGATTCTGCAGAGACTTACCCGAATAATCCGCAAAGGAAAGTTTGGCCGAGAATCGTCCATGTCAATTTGGGTCTGCTCTTTCTGAATCACAATATTCACACATTATAATCCATAATTTAAGCTAAAATTACAATCTAAAATCCGAATTAGTGAGAATCAGAAATGAAATTCAAAAAGTTTGATCAGTGGAATCCAAGACATAACTACATTTCGATTTCACCAATTTCGCAATCGTCAGAAGATGAGGGAAACAAAGTGGAATCATGATAAAGCAAATGAAACGTACAAGTGAATGCGACCTGCAACAACCTACTTTTTTTTCTTGTTAAAGTTCAAAATTGATGCGGTGGAGTGATTCACTTCCAAACTATCGGATGATTTTCTTCTCTTCGATTTCTACTTTATACTTTTTTCATTAATTCTCCTTAATACTGTTAATTAAAAGTTGCTTAACTGCAAGACGATCTGAAGGAAGAGAAAGAGTAGATCGAGACAACAACCTCTCGAGGAAGTAAGCGAGCGGTGAAATGAAAGCGGCTGCAAAGATAAATCGGTAAGCGACGACGATGGAGAGGTTCATGCCGTCGAGGGCAGCGAGCTTGTAGAGAATGTTAACGCCGGAGAAAGCAAGCTGAACGAGCATCATCACCAATGGAGCCTTCAAAACGTGGAGAGCGTTGCATATGTACTTCATCACCATCCTAATATTTCCGGATGGATGTGAATTGCTATGTGTGTATAAATGGTTTATATGAATGGTTTGTTGGATATTTATAATGCAAAGATGATGCAGAGACACCCTAAAGGCTCGTTTGGTAAGACAAGCAATCGAGATAATCTGACATTTTACGAAATTAGAGAAGAAGGGGCTTCTTATAAAATTTAATCCGTAATATAGAGCATATGTAAATATTTGATTACCTTTTACGTAACAATTTGCAATTCTTATATATGAAAATGAATAAATAATCACAATTTATCGGTGAATATATTTTTACCTTTTTACAAGATATTTTATGTGATCAAATTGAGGATAATTTTATTTTAATAAATTCGTATAATTTTGATCAAATGTATTTGGGTAATTGGATAAATTAATGTTTGTGATCAAATTTGTGTAATCAAAATATTTTTTTATTTTTTACCTTTTGTAATCTTTGGATTCGGTTATCCTACCTTCTTTTTTTTTTTTAAATACTAGTCCTTGCAATTATATTCTGTAAGAGATCATGTGACATTATATTTATATTTTTATTCATGTATTTTTTTAAATATATATATATATATATATATATATATATATATTCATCAATCTACTAATAAATATAATAAAAATAAATACAAACCACAAATTAATAACTACTTTACAAAATTAACTATAACATGGAAAACTAACTGCATATTTTGTAAGAAACGATATAGTTATTGAGCTTTAACCAAATAAAATCTTTGAAATTTATAATTACATACTAATTATTATCATATTTTATAAAAAACAATGCAACTCAAATTTTAGGCATAAATGGCACAATTTAATAGTTACATACATATTATTAACGAGGCGGAATGTCTAACTTCAGAAAAAGTTTAGATAAAAACTAAATGCAACTTATTTTATTTGTTATAATTTTTATTTCGTATTTTCTATGTTTGTCTATTTGGGTTGTTAATTTTATCTATTTTACGGGCCAAAAAGAGTAGAAGAGAGAGTAGAGGCTAATCTCCTCGGAGTTCCAGCTTTCGTACCGCTCAAATAAAAGAACTGTACGGATTTGTACTCTCATTCTTTCTCTCCCCAAACAATGTCACGGTGGAACATTAGGTCGTAACAAATTTATGTGTCTTTAAATAAAAGAGGGATTGCACCAAGAAAAATAAAAATAAAAGAGGATCAGGAGTTCCAGTTTATCTATTATTAAATTTGGATAAATGCGGAAATTCCATTTGGTATGTCCAGCCGGATATAAACAAGGTATAGGTTTAACCGTGTTGAAAAGTCTAGTCCGAATCGGATGAGTATGGACAATAATGCACCCTATTCTGACGGATTATCCAACCAAAAACACTTTTTATTCTTTCGTAGAGGTCGCGTTGAGGGCCGTCTTAACCACCACAAAAGACTCATTATCTAAACCAACCAAAAAAGACTTCTGTCAAATCAATACAAGCATTTTTTCCACACACCTATCCAAACACGTGCTTTTGGTTGTATTGAAAATCAATATGTGTTTCTTTCGTTCGCATTTGATACGTTTGATTTCTTGCGCCCGATGCCGTCAAGATTCTCAAGAGTGCGCAACGAGTTTTGCATGGTAATGTTGTGTCACCTAGGTCTTCAGATATAGTGTTTAGGAGGATTGAATTTGCTATTCAAAAAGAGTTGGCGGTGCAGCTTGTTGCCCGCTTTACTTCTAACTCAATGTAATTTATAATTTTTATTGATTAAAAATTTACTCACTAAAATTTATAAATTTCATTTTAAATATATAATGAATATAAATAATGGCAATACTCAAACGTTAGAGGTCCTTTTTACATTAGGTAAGTATCTAGGTATGGTCAAAATATATTGTTGAACCATCCTATGTCATCCTTTCGTGTGAGATTAAGGTTCTTTCACATACAAAAAAAAGTTATATACACGAGGTTTGTTTTACTAACCGCCAATAAAATCGCAATCCGGAATTTTCTTTTCTTAAGAAATTTGACGTTATATTCAATTTTTTTCTTAAAAAACAATGGCGTCCAGTGAAACTTTTCAGTTTCACCTAGCTTCATCCACGACGACTCCTTCCTCACACCTTTCTCTAGCTTCCACATTCGTTTTCTTCTTCTCACTCGCTTTGATACTCGGAGTCGGAGCTCTTAATCGAAATCGGCGGTTCCCTGAATTCTCTATTAGAGTGCACGGATATCCTAGAGGCATTCCTATTTGTCGTCGATCTCCCTCCTGGCATCGTAAGAGACCCAAACCATGTATGGGTTGTTTGGTGAATTTTGTGAAATATTCGAATAATGTAGTTGATGGTTCGGTGGAAATATGAAAATGAGAAATGTGTCGTTGAATCTTGATTATGAACTTCTCCAATTTGAATCCTTAGTAAAGCCCAAATCTGGGGTATAAACTCTCAAGTTTCAAAAATCCCAAAACATGTGGCAGACTGAAAGTCACCCGTAACGCCTCTTCATGTGATCCTCCCCGCCTCACGTGCCAATCCCCGTTATCCCAACTGCACCGTCATTCCTCCACCTTCTTCACCACCAGTGTTGCCGTCTCCACCTCGGTCCTTCGACTTTTTCCGGTCCCTTTCTCCGTTGCTTCTTCCCAATTCTCATTGTTTTCGTTATCCCAACTGCACCGTCATTCCTCACCTTTCTTCACCACCAGTGTTGCCGTCTCCACCTCGGTCCTTCGACTTTTTCCGGTCCCTTTCTCCGTTGCTTCTTCCCAATTCTCATTGTTTTCGGTGTTCCGATTCCATTCCGACATTTGATTTCATAAGCGACAATGGGTATCGTCTTCTTTTATCTTTTCAATTGGAAATAAGTATTTATAAGTAATTTTGTAATTGCGGTTTGAATTGATTTTTGATCATCAGCGATGGTGGTTAGGGGTCGGGAGGTTCAATTGGAAGAGGAAGCTTCCAATGAACGCGAATTTGGAACAATTGGGATCGTGATTGAGAACGGCGTCCTCAATATGATGGTTCCCAAGGTCCAAAACAAAGTAGGTCTAAAACCGGTGCCTTTTTTTTCTTCTAATTTAAAAAAAATGGGCCGGATCTTGGCGCCGGCACCCGTAGGACGATGTCGGATGGCTAGTTTTGTTGATATTAGTAAATCAAGTCCGCGTATATAATACACCTCTACAAATATAAGAGTTATATTATTTTAAACATGTTTGCATTTTTTTTAATATTTATGGAGTGGTTCAAGTAAATTCACTTTATGGTAGAAAGTTTATGGAGTAATTTGGATCGTTGATTGACTTGATCTAATAAACTTGATCTTTTCACCAATTAAAATATATAATAAGAGGTGCGGTGGTAATTTGTAAATTTAAAAAGATGTGATGGAAATGTCGTAATTTTAGGAAGATCGGTGACAAAAAAGTTATTTTTTATTTTTTTCCTAGCGAACATTTTTTTCATTCAATTTTTTGTTCTATTAATTCAAATGCCTATACTAATGGTTCATACATTTTATGTACATGTTTGAACTAATTAAACACAATGTTTGAAACTAACAAAACACTGTTCGAATTAATGATACCAAATTTGAACTAAGATTTTAAAAAGTTCAAATTGTTATAGTTATAGTTCAAAAGTTTTATATTATTAGTTCATTCTCAGTGATATTTATTAAAAAAAATAAAATAAAATTCCATACACTTGTATTATAATTTTGTTTCAATTTTTTTTTGTATAATTAGTTCAAACAAAGTATATTAGTTATAGTTCAAGCATTTTATTTTATTAGTTCACGATAATTTTGAATTTATGAAAAAATTATGAAATGTATGAATTATTTTTACAATATGATTTAACTTATAAAACAAAAAAAAAATTGAACAAAAAGTGCAAAAACTTTGAAAAAAAAAGGACACGTGTCGATATGCCAACATTCAGTACCCGACAACGAAAACACCCCACGAATTATGGGAATTCGGAGCGTTACTGGTAGGACTTTAGTTTGACAACGATAACAACGACAAAATATTAAAAGTCAAAATCCTTAAAAAAGATCCCTAAGACAGAATCTAAACGCATATGACTACCAATAACTGAAAATGAATAAAGTCTAAAAAGATAATAAACTGAAATAAACCACCCACAACTCCTAGTACGGAAATCTTGGATGACCACTGAACTCCCGATTTCTCGGTAGAGATCTAACCTGCAAAGTCTAACAACACGGTAAAACCGTTAGCTACAATTCTAATACTAAGGATACTAGGGAACAACACAATCAAGGGAATACAATAAATCATTCAGTATGCAGCAAACAATGTCCGCGATTCTTATCTTTTCTTTTGGTGAAATTTGTCATCCTATTATTCAACTTTTCATGGTAGCACAAGAGTCACCCAACTCTCACCCCCGTCCCCGTAAACCAGTAGGACTGGTTTTGATGCATCTCCCCCGTATACGCTACTGGATTGGTCGGGGAATCTTCCGGCACCCTCGACCCGGACAGAGTGCTACGACACATTATAATACACTTGTGCCTCTCTTTAGAAATATAAAGACAATGGTCTACTTCGTTCATTTTATTTAACACGCATAACACACACTACCCTAGTACACAATAAATATTATAATGGTAGCTAAGTGAGTCCTACAAACTCACCTTATCCGTACTGGTCGCAACTTTACTCACGATTTGCAAGTTAGTGATCCGAATCCTGATCAAGATATGTCAACCCTTAGTACTATATCAACCCTTAGTATTTCTCAATTTGTCATTCTAGTCAATCAGGGTATGATATCTAGCATCGATACCCTAACACTTTCTACGACTTAGGTTCACGGACCTAGACGTCCATTCTAGATTCTTGTATTATCATCAAGTCATTTTACTAACGTTCCGCTATCTCGGAAGTCTCATATTTCGTCTATCTTTATCCTTCATCTTAATCTCTTAAAGTCTTGTTCCGATTCCACATTTAAAAACAACATCCTCTAACTTCTTCCAAAAATCTCAGCCCATTCCGTTCAATCTCTACTAGTTCCTCGATCATTGTCCACATCTAACATTCCACTAAAATCTACTTAATTAATTCTCCACAAAAATATAATAAATAAAATAATTATTTATTAATGGAATTAAATGGAAAGATTGGATTTCGAGTCTAACCGGAAACGGAATTAGTTGCAAGGTTTATCGACTATTTGTAAGATCCATCCTATCAACATATAATCCGATTTTTTGTTGAATCCATTCTTTGTTTGGCCCGAAATCATTAAACATTATTATTTTCCAACTCTGAAAAGTTGTTTCTTTGAGGATCATCGAGGAAATAGAAAGGCCCGGAAAATCCGAAGGATAAAGATAGTAGGGATCGGTAACATCAAAGCAGCAACGGGAGCCATGTTGGTCAGACAACCTAGGATTTAGGGGATCGAAAAAAATGTTTGTTACCGTGTAAGAAATACAAGATATATATATACAAATGTCTAACTTATTTTTCTAAGAGAATCATGTTACATATATATACCGTAAGAGGAAAGATACTCCCCTTTGTCTTTTTGTTGACCATGAAGCTCATCGAATCTCAACCCTTTCATCTTGTTCCTACCATGAGCCATAAAAGATTAGAGAAAATAGAGAAACTGATTGATAACATGTTTTTATGCTATCTTTAGTAGTGTAGTTTTCATGTGTTTTCCTTAGTTTTTTACATGGGATAAGACATCTTTGTTTGTGCTTAAATACATCAAAGAATGTCTACTCCCCTTTGTCTTTTTGTGTTTAGATGTTTTAGGTCTAAATTGGAGTTTAAAGGAATGACCACCAAGGTGAAAGCTCACATCATCAACATCATCAAGGGAAGCAAGGAAGGAAACAAGGAAGAAACCCCAAAGCATCAAGGAAAGAAAGGCCAAAGAAAAAACAATGAAGATAGAATACCCTCAAAGCATCAATCACCCTTCTCACTCATCACCTTCACTTCTCCACCTCTACACCTCACAACTCGTCTCTCCTGGTTTCGTTATGATGTTGGTTTGAAACTTTCTTTGACACGTTTATGAGTTTATTGAGATGACTTGAGTTTGAGAAGTTTTAAGACGATATGGTGTTATTTGAGTTTTACTATATTTTTAATCATGACTCATGTCTTGATCATATATGTACACTGCTTATGTAATTGCTTACTCTATGTGAAAGACTAACCCCACCATGGTGGGGCTGATTATGTTTTTGATATAATCTAGTACAAGGCTAGTTCAGGAGCATGGAGGTCAGAAACCCTAGTGTGAGTCTTGAGGCTTGAACTTGGGGTGGTTGGTTCTTTAGACTTGATCCTTATTTTATCCTTATTGTTTGTGGGTTGGTTAACGTTTCAACACTTTTCTATTGTTGATCCCGAGTTTGACCATTCATGGTCGTTTGTTATTGCGGGTTTGGGAACCCTTTGTGTTGGACGTCATGGGACGTCTTTTGGTTTCTTTTGATATTTCCTTGATGTGTTTTTCATATTTATTTATCCTTCTATTGTTTATATTAGCCCGAGGAAGTCCTTGTCCGGTGTTCTTGGTGATGTAACGCCTATCCCTGTAAGAGCCTTAGTCTTTCGGACCGAGATTTGACTTTAGCCGAGATTTTGCCTAGCCGCCCCCGCGGGCATGTGTGCCGCCCCAACGGGTTTCCACTCCGCGGGCCCAGTGAACCGCCCTGCGGTTTCCGACGGCTGCAGCCGGTTTTGTTGACCGGTTGACTCGTGCTTTACTCTTTTCCTTACTTCTTTTTTCTCCTGGCTCATCAAGGGTTCCCTTCTTCACTTCCTAATCCAGTCTCACGTCCTCCTTGCTTCTCCCTTTCTTCTCCTTGATCTTGTTTTGGATTCCTTAGAGTTTGAAGAGAGTTGTGTGTGTTGTGGTTGATGCTGATGGTAGATGTGGTTCTGAGCTTGGAAGCCAGCTGAGTTGTGGTTGTGGAGCTTTTCCTTGCCTAGTCCAGTAGTAGAGGTGAGCTTCTTGGTTCTCCTTCCCTTCTTTCTTTCTTGTTCTTCCTCTATAGCTTAGGATTAGATGTATGAAGAGACTTGTTGATGTTATTATATGTATGTATATGCATGTGTATAATTTTGGATGAGAGAAACGTGATTTGATCACGTGAAGAGCTGAAGAAGAGTCACGGGATCACGTTCTGCACTATTGCCGCCCCCGCGCCTGGAAGCCGCCGCCCCTGCGGAATCCGTGCCGCAACGCCGCGCCGCCGTGCCTGTGTGTCTGCAGCCACTGTCACCGCGCCTGCGAATTGCTTGCTCCGCCCCTGCGTCTCTTTGTCACGCAGGTGCGTCTTGTCCCGGATCTACCTAGAGTAGTGTAGATCCTTTCCTTTCCTACTATGAGGGAATTAGTACCATGCTAGGCATGTTTATGAGAATAGAATGATAAAGATTATGATATCGGAATATGCCAGATATGGCTTTGAGGTTTAGTTTTATCGAGGTTTACGAGTTGGATATGATCCTTATGGATCCCTTGGGTCTAGATGTGACCCCTTTGTGTGATAGTAGATTGATATGTATATATGTATGCCTTGTATAGGCCGTGTTGTCCTCCAGATTGGAGTGGACAAGATTGAGAGTTGATCATAGTTGAGATTACTTCCGAGATCGAGGTAAGTCCATAGGACTTACTTAACTGTCATCTCTATATTGGATGTTGCATGAGTGGTGTATGTTTATGCTTGCTAGCATGTGATACTGTTATTACCGACCTATGGTCTATTGATTTCCCACTGTAGGGTTGTGACAACCTTTCCCTATCACATCCCGCTGGGAGTCTGGAGGTTCTCTGTGGATAGGTCAGACTTGGTATACGGGATGGACATGGAACACTCCCATTGGGTATACGTGAAGTGTGCCGGATCCACTCCAGCTGGCTATAGCCCACAAAGGCGAGGGTTATATTCCTCGTGTCACTTATGTTTATATACCGACTTATATATATCGTATGAGTGATGGATTATTTATATAAGATAATGAACCGGGTAAATGTGTGATATCATGCTGAAGTGTTTATTATTTCTGATATGTGATTGTGCTTATGTTCATTCTATATATGTGTATGGTTAGCTAACGGTTTTATACCGTGTTGTAGATCCCTCGCAGGTTAGGAGAACTACAGAGTGATCTAGAGAGGCGATCTGTTGAGGGCTCCATACACTAGGTCGTCCTCGTGGGATTGGGATCTTTTGATCTTGTATATATTTGTTATGTTTTGATTGTACTCAGCAGTACTCTGTATAACCTTTTGATATTTATATATATCAGTTTCATGTTTTGTTTTAATCTATCTGTGCCTTGTTGTAAAATCAGTGAAATTGTTGTCAGGCTAGGGTCAGGATCCATTGTGAGATCCTAGCCCAGTAGCACTCTGAGTCCTACGGATTTGGGGTGTTACAAAGTTGGTATCAGAGCCCAGGTTGACAACAATGACACTTGAAATCTGCGATAAAGGTCGAATAGATAAGTAAACAGAATCCGAAAGGGGTTTGACTTTTCAAAAGATTTTTGGTTTGAAATGAGTACAAACGTTTTGGGTTAGTGTGTACGTGAAGCCATCACCCCTCTGAAGATCTCGACAGTATAGGTATATATATATATATATAGATACTATTTGATGTGATGTGTGATATATATATCTATACATATGGCATATATATAGCCTTCTAAGCTAGGTTTATGTCCTCTGCAGATGGTTCATACTAGAGCCTTACCTGCAGCTGGACGAGGTAGAGGTAGACCCCTCTAGGTAGAGGACGGGGTAGGATTCCTGCTGCTGATCTACGTGCAACAGAGGAGATTCACGACGACGTTGCCGAGAGTGTCGTTCCCGAGACTGGGAACGGGGGCAGCTAGAGGCAGGGATCACAGGGAGCCCGGTCAGATGGCTCAGATCGTGTCTCCATGGAGGGACCAGCCTTCCGAGAGTATATCAGACGGGTAGAGGAGGCCGCCAGGGCAGGCAGACGTGCTCCTGATCTGCCCGCACATGAGGGATCCACTGGGAGATCCCATACAGTGACTCAGGTGCCAGCTGTACCGGCACCTGCTGCTGAGATTGCTAGAGCTCCAGAGGAGTACAGAGGGCCTCGACCAGACAGTTGGTTGAAGGCATTTCATCAGTTGGGAGTACCCCCTTTCTCTGGGAAGGTGGGGTTAGAGGTGGAGCTGTGGATAGGCATGTGGACTCGGCTTTAGAGTCTATCAGATGTCCAGCTGACAGGCAGATAGAGTTGGTGCAGACTTTGTTCAGAGATGTGGCACAACATTGGTGGAGGTCAGTACGGAGTCAGGTTCTCAGTTATGACCAGATGAGGACCATGATTAGAGAGCGTTTCTGCCCTGCCTCATTGAGGAGGGAGAAACTGCGCGACTTTGTTGAGGCTGGATTTGATGATGTACCAGTCTCAGAGGCCATCAGGAGGTTTCAGGAGGAGCTGGCTTTACTGGGTCCAGCTGCACCTCCTGCTGATCAGCATGTTTATCTTTTCTCTCGACGATTGAGGGATGGTACCCGAGCCTATATGGCGGGTTTTCACTGTGAGTCCTTGATGGACTATCAGGCAGAGCTGCAGATTATGAGAGAGAGAGAGCTGGGCAGAGGAGAGCTTCTCAGGCCGGAGGGTCTGAGAAGAGACAACGTACTGGGCAGGTACTGCTAGAGCTGCTAGTGGGGCGTGGTCAGAGACGCCAGATTCGTTTTGTATCTGCAGCTACAGAGAAGGGACGACAGTGTTATAACTGTGGTGATCCAGGACATATGAGGCCAGAGTGCACGAGGCCATTAGTGACGTGTTTTACCTGTGGTCCAGGGAGCCGTTACTGCGGCAGAGCTGCATCTTAGCAGGGTTCTTCTCCTGCTAGTGCAGCGGGAGGTGGGCAGAGGCCACCTCAGCAGCAACAGACTCAGGACAACAGAGGGTCCCATATCGCTACGACTCAGGGATCTGCTCCTGGCCGAGTAGAGGCAAAGGTCGTGGTGGGAGCACCACTGATACCAGAGGGCCACAGGGCCGAATCTTTGAGCTTAGGAGTGCAGAGGAGCCAGCTGCACCGACTGCTACAGGTACATTCTGATTCATGGTTTACCTGTTAGAGTCTTATTTGATACTGGTGCTACGCATTCTTTTATTTCTGATGCCTGTGTAGAGCGTCTAAGTCTAGATACAGTTGAGGGGATGCCCTTTATTATAGGGTTACCGATGGTGGTAGGGTCAGAGGTACCCGTGAGATTCGTGTTGTCCCATTTCTGTAGGGACTCGTGTATTACTAGTTGACTTCTTTGTCATGCCATTAGAGCATGAAGAAGTCATTCTAGGTATGGACTGGATGGATAGACACTCTACAGTCTTAGATGTAGGTAGGAGGACTGTTACCCTCTCTACCGAGTTAGGCCAGATAGAGGTTTTCCGGGGTTTGACCTTTGGAAGACAGGTATGGTTATTAGTGTTATACGGGCAGCGAGACTGATTGCACAGGGTTGTGATGCCTTCTACTGTTATGCCATGAAGGAGGGGGAGAGTCCAACTATAGAGGACATCCCAGTTGTTTGTGAGTTCACAGATGTTTTTGCTGAGCCGTCCAGCTTGCCGCCTCAGAGGAGTGTGGATTTTTGGGATTGAGTTAGAGCCTGGTACGAGACCGATCTCGAAGGCCCCATACCGGATGGCGCCTGTCGAGATGCTAGAGCTGAAGAAGCAACTCGAGGAGTTGGCTGAGAAGGGCTTCATTCGCCCTAGCGTGTCCCCATGGGGAGCACCTGTCCTCTTCGTACGGAAGAAGGACGGATCACTGAGGTTATGTAGATTACAGAGAGCTGAACAAGGTGACCATCAAGAACAAGTATCCACTGCCTCGTATTGATGATTTGTTAGATCAGCTTCAGGGAGCGACTATATTCTCCAGGATTGACCTGCGCTCAGGATATCACCAGCTGAGGGTGAGAGAGCAGGATGTGCACAGGACAGCATTCCGGACCAGATATGGCCACTACGAGTTTGTAGTGATGCCATTTGGGCTTACGAATGCCCAACAGTTTTTATGGAGTTGATGAACAGTATCTTCATCGACTTCCTGGATCAGTTTGTGGTGGTCTTTATAGATGATATTCTGGTATACTCTCGCAACATAGAGGGATGCAGGACAACTGAGGACTGTATTGCAGTTTTACGAGATAGAGAACTTTATGCTAAGTTCTCTAAGTGTGAGTTCTAGATGCCAGAGGTAGCATTCCTGGGTCATGTTGTATCAGCTGAAGGAATCAAGGTGGATCCAGCGAAGATAGAGGCTGTACCAGCTTGGACTACACGACGAACGTCAAGGAAGTACGTAGCTTCCTTGGCCTAGCCGGTTATTACAGACGCTTTGTTTGGACGCGGTCCATGACTGTTTTGAGGAAGACTACCAGATTTTTGTGGTCTGATCAAAGAGTTTTGAGCTGAGAGAGATCTGTGCCTATTTTGCAAGAGAGGGTACTGAGGGCGATGCATCCAAGCTAGGCTTGGGATGTGTTTGATGCAGAGAGGCAGAGTTATTGCTTATGCGTCTCGACAGTTGAAGACGTATGAGGAGAACTACCCGACTCATGATCTGGAGGGCAGCAGTAGTTCATGCACTGAAGATATGGAGACATTACCTGTATGGTGCTACATGTCAGATCTTCACAGACCATAAGAGTCTGAAGTACATTTTCACACAGCGGGAATTGAATAACCGCCAGCGTAGTAGCTCGAGCTGATCAAGGACTTTGATTTAGAGATTCTGTATCATCCAGGGAAGGCGAACGTTGTCGCCGATGCCCTGAGCAGGAAGACGCCTCGAGAGCAGGCGATTGCGAGGCTGACAGTTCAGCATCAGTTGCAGAGAGACTTGATCTGGTTAGAGTTAGACATCCAGTTTTTCTGATAAGGATGCCCACTGCGTACTTTAGAGGCTCTCCTGATCTGTTGGGTGAGATCCAAATGAAGCAGGAGAGCTGCCCGACACTGATGAGGATTCGAGAGAGGATGGATAAGGATGCCCAACTGGGTACTTTAGAGGCTCTCCCTGATATGTTGGGTGAGATCCAAATGAAGCAGGAGAGCTGCCCGACACTGATGAGGATTCGAGAGAGGATGTCTCGGGATGAGGCACCATATTTTCTACTATGAGCATATGGGGTTTTAAGACGCCGTGGTTGCGTCTGTGTACTTGCTGATACAGAGCTGAGACGGAGGATTTTACAGGAGGCTCACTGTACACCTTACTCTGTACATCCAGGTACGAGTAAGATGTATTAGGACTTGAGACGTTTATATTGGTGGGGAGGGCTGAAGCCCGATGTGGCCAGATTTGTGGCACAGTGTGCGACCTGCCAACAGGTCAAGATAGAGCATAACAGACCTGGAGGTGAGCTTCATCCACTTCCTGTTCCACAGAGGAAGTGGGAGGACGTCACCATGGATTTTGTGACTGGACTGAGGCTGAGCCGGAGTTTTGATTCCATCTGGGTCATAGTGGACAGATTGACGAAGACGGCACATTTCATTCCTATTAGGGAGACGTGGCCGGTGAGCAGATTAGCTGAGGAGTACACTAGGCAGATAGTGAGACTTCATGGTGTACCGAGGACGATCGTCTTAGACAGAGATGGACGATTTACCTCGAGATTTTGGCAACAGATTCAGACTGCCTTGGGGACGAGTTTGCACTTCACGACTGCGTTCCATCCTCAGACAGATGGTCAGTCAGAGAGGACCATTCAGCCACAGGAGGATATGTTGCGAGCTTGTGTGTTGGATTGGGGACAAGTGTGGACGGATCATCTCCCACTTGTTGAGTTCTCATACAACAACAGCTGGCATGCATCTATTGGGATGGCCCCATATAAGGCACTGTATGGACAGAGATGTCGTACCCCGTTATGCTGGGATGAGCAGAGCAGTGTTAGTGATTTAGCACCTGATCAGATTCAGGATGATGTGGCTCGTGTAGCATTGATTAGAGAGAGGATGCAGACTGCTCAAAGCCGTCAGAAGTCTTATGCTGACAGGAGGCGTAGACCTCTAGAGTTCAGAGTTGGAGCCCATGTGTGGCTGAGAGTGTCTCCGACACGAGGTGTTAGGCGTTTTGGCATTAAGGGGAAGTTGAGCCCCCGATATGTCGGACCGTTCGAGATTCTGGATCGGGTTGGGAGTGCAACATACAGATTGGCTTTGCCTCCGAGATTAGAGGGTGTTCACCCTGTATTTCACGTGTCTCAGCTGAGGGAGTACATACTAGATCCGAGACACATTGTGAGTTTTGATGATTTGGTGGTTGAGCCGGACCACACCTTTGTTGAGCACCCTATTGCAGTCCTAGAACGAGGTATGAGACGCCTGCGTTCGAAGGACATTCCTATGGATACAGTGGTCGAGATGAGGACCCGATGAAGCTACATGGGAGACTGAGGGTAGTATCCAGAGGAACTATCCAGAGTTCTATGCCGAGATAGGTGCACTAGTAGGATCACCGAGTAGATCTTAGTACTATCTTGGTGAGTATTATGTGCTTATATGCTTATATGCTATGATGTGTTTATTTTCATACTAGCTTTGATGTGATTATGATCTTATTAGATCTTGTTGTGCTAGTATGATTATTGTTTATAGCTGGAGATGGTTCTTTCGTCCATGCTATGGTGATCTGATAGGTTTAGCTGGAGATGGTTCTTTCCTCCATGCTATTTTGATGGACGTAGTAGTGCTGGAGATGTTCTTCCTTCATGCCTTTTTGTTATGAGTATGATACGGCTAGAGATGTGATTCCTCTATGCCTTGTGATGTGTTTATAGTTGGCTAGAGATGGTTTTCCTCTATGCCTTGGTTAGTATAGTGATTTTGTTGCTGGAGATGATGAGTTCCTCCATGCCTATGTTTGAGGTTATAAAGAGTTATACCTCGGCTTATGAGTTCGAGTGGTTTCAGGACCTTGCAAGTTTCGGGACGAAACTTGTTTTTAGGGGGGGTGAGATGTAAGAGCCTTAGTCTTTCGGACCGAGATTTGACTTTAGCCGAGTTTGGCTTTGGCCGAGATTTGACCTAGCCACCCCGCGGGCATTTGTGCCGCCCCAACGGGTTTCCGCTCCCACGGCCCAGTGAACCGCCCCTGCGGTTTCCGACGGCTGCAGCCGGTTTTGTTGACCGGTTGACTCGTGTTTTACTCTTTTCTTTACTTCTTTCTTCTCCTTGTTGAGCAAGGGTTCCCTTCTTCACTTCCTAATCCAGTCTCACGTCCTCCTTGCTTCTCCCTTTCTTCTCCTTGATCTTGTTTTGGGTTCCTTAGAGTTTGAAGAGAGTTGTATGTGTTGTGGTTGATGCTGATGTTAGATGTGGTTGCTAAGCTAGGAAGCCAGCTGAGTTGTAGTTGTGGAGCTTTTCCTTGCCTAGTCCAGTAGTAGAGGTGAGCTTCTTGGTTCTCCTTCCCTTCTTTCTTTCTTGTTCTTCCTCTATAGCTTAGGATTAGATGTATGAAGAGACTTGCTGATGTTAGTATATGTATGTATATGCATGTGTATGATTTTGGATGAGAGAAGACGTGATTTGATCACGTGAAGAGCTGAAGAAGAGTCGCGGGATCACGTTTTGCACCGTTGCCGCCCCCGCACCTGGAAGCCGCCGCCCCTGTGGAATCTGTGCCGCAGCGCCCGCGCCGTGCCTGCGCCGTGCCTGCGTTGCCTGCAGCCGTTGTCACCGCGCCTGCGGCTGAGTCTTGCCGCGCCTGCGGATTGCTTGCTCCGCCCCTGCGTCTCTTTGTCACGCAGGTGCGTCCTGTCCCGGATCTACCTAGAGTAGTATAGATCCTTTCCTTTCCTACTATGAGGGAATTAGTACCATGCTAGGCATGTTTATGAGAATAGAATGATAAAGATTATGATATCGGAATATGCCAGATATGGCTTTGAGGTTTAGTTTTATCGAGGTTTACGAGTGAGATATGATCGTTATGGATCCCTTGGGTCTAGGTGTGACCCCTTTGTGTGATAGTAGATTGATATGTATATATGTATGCCTTGTATAGGCCGTGTTGTCCTCCAGATTGGAGTGGACCAGGTTGAGAGTTGATCATAGTTGAGATTACTTCCGATATCGAGGTAAGTCCATAGGACTTAGTTAGGTGCCATCTCTATATTGGATGTTGCATGAGTGGTGTATGTTTATGCTTGCTAGCATGTGATACTGTTATTACCGACCTATGGTATATTGATTTCCCACTGTAGGGTTGTGACAATCTTTCCCTATCACATCCCGCTGGGAGTCTGGGAGGTTCTCTGTGGATAGGTCAGACTTGGTATACGGGATGGACATGGAACACTCCCATTGGGTATACGCGAAGTGTGCCGGATCCACTCCAGCTGGCTATAGCCCAAAAAGGCGAGGGTTATATTCCTCGTGTCACTTATGTTTATATACCGACTTATATATATCGTATGAGTGATGGATTATTTATATATAGATAATGAACCGGGTAAATGTGTGATATCATGCTGAAGTGTTTATTATTTCTGATATGTGATTGTGCTTATGTTCATTCTATATATGTGTATGGTTAGCTAACGGTTTTATACCATGTTGTAAATCCCTTGCAGGTTAGGAGAACTGCAGAGTGATCTAGAGAGGGTGATCTGCTGAGGGCTCCGTACACTAGGTCGTCCTCGTGGGATTGGGATCTTTTGATCTTGTATATATTTGTTATGTTTTGATTGTACTCAGCAGTACTCTGTATAACCTTTTGATATTTATATATATCAGTTTCATGTTTTGTTTTAATCTATCTGTGCCTTGTTGTAAGATCAGTAAAATTGTTGTCAGGCTAGGGTCAGGATCCATTGTGAGATCCTAGCCCAGCAGCACTCCGAGTCCTACGGATTTGGGGTGTTACAATCCCGCATTTGGGGGTATTAACTTAGATCGAGTGACATTTCACTCGATCGAAGAAGAGTGCTCACTTGCATGAAGTAGACAAGACACTCGATCTAGGAAGACATGGAATCTCCAAAGCCATCCAAATTGGATTTCAAAGTGTTCTTTAACAAGAAGTTCAATTGGATTTCACCCGGAAGAAGAAGGATTCTTTACTCAATCGGGTAAGAAGAATTAAGCCCAAAGCCATCCAAATTCCCATTCTACTCGATGGAAGAAGAGTCTCACTTGGCCGCCATAAACTACACATCGATCGAGTGATATGGAGACTTGGATGAAGAAGAAGTTGCCCAAAGTTTCCTTTTTACTCGATCGAGTGAGCCATCAACATAGATTAAGTAAAAGGGAAAACTCGAAAAAGAAGAATATGTAGCCACCACCCATTTGCAAGTTTGTTAGAGATTTCTTTTCTATCCTTTTTGATGAGTTGGCCACATGTTTTAGACCTATAAATTGAGGCTTGGATGCCTTAGAATTATCATCACAATTGATGTTGATCAAAGACAAATGTACTCTCTCTTTTCTATTCTAGACGGATTCAAAGTGTTCTTCGAAGTTCTTGAGAAAAATCTGAAGAAAAGTTGAATTTGATCCATTTACAATTTTGTTTCCTTCATAACTTTTGTTTGGTAAGTCCAAATCACTCGATTCTTTCGCCTAAGTTCTTTATTTCATCTCTAATCTCATATCATGTTATTGTTTTTGGAATTGAGTTGTTTAAATTTTTGGTCATGAGTGAGTAGTTCTATATTAGGGTTTTAGGTAAAATCTCCAAATTCAGGCTATGACCATTGAATTGATGTCGTGCCTTTGGAAATAAATGAGTATTAATGCATGTTAGTGAACATATAGGAGTGACTTAGTCCGTTTTCAATGTTTCATCCATGTTTGATCCTAATGCGTATGTCGGATGTCTATTTAGATTTTTCCTCTTATGCACATTGTTTAAGTTCAAGCAAGATTGTATATCTCTTAGTGTCCGACTATCATGGATGAGACTCATAAGTAACTCCATTGATAGTGATTATTGTTTAGATGTCTATCCATGATAGATTATGTAATGCTAGGGTCAAAAGGATTACTTACATGCTTACTTTGTGTTTATCCATGCTAAACTAAGTTGATTCATGCTTGCAAACAGCAAACACCACGTAATGCTTGTATGTCTTGATTTAGAGCTTAGTATTGACTTATAGTTGCCTTTCAACATTTGAATAGCAAACACCATGTAACACTTGTTGGTTGGATGACTCATGTTCTGATTCTCACATGAATAACATGTCTACATAAGTTTAGTAGCATCTTGTTACTTGATCATCTAAGTTCTCATCTCCTAGTATGACGTAACATCTATTTCATGTGGCTTAGCAAGAGTTTGGAGGAACTATTCCCAACCCCTAATAGGTTCCCATACCTTAATTAATTGATTGTGTTTTGAGTTGTTAGTTACTCAATTGACGTGTACCTCCCCTGTTCACTTACTCGATCGAAGTTAACTAGTCACTCGATCCAAGTACACCAGTCACTCGATCTCAATTGACAAAAATCCTGTATTTTTTGTGATCGCTCGATCCTTGTTTTTACTTTATTTTTGACATTTTCCATTTCATTAAAAGACTTCTTAGAACAAAGAAAATATAACATGGCCTATTGAAGATGACTTTGATATGCTATATCATATAGTTGCGTAGACACGGCATGCCACCGATCCTTATGATTGTACATACATTGCTAGGATACAAATTCACCAAATAAAGGACAACATATTAATGTGAACATAACAAAATCAACTCTTAACACCTTTTATTTCTCCTCCTCTTCGATTTCGACTGATATGTTGCCATTACCATTGTAATCGTTAGGAGAATAAACTTCCTTCTTCGGATTTACTCCTTGAACATATTTGGGATCACCATCTATGTACTTTACGCAAGTCAGATCCTCTTTGGTAAGAGGATCATTAACCGCGATCAAAGATGAAACCAACTTATTTATTCTCTTAATTTCTTTCGCTTTCGCCCATAAAACTGCATATAGTCCGGATATTATGAGCATTGCTCCGAGCATACTATAACACACAAACCAAAATCATCCATCAGTAATCAGTCTATGTTTGTTCTTATTAAACTCATCCTATTTGTTCTAACATACCTTCCTAAGTGTAATTTCTCATCCAACACCAGTGAACCAGCAATAGCAACCAACACCAATTGCAAAGGGCCAAATACTGATACATAGAGAGGCCCTCTAAGTCGAATACACCATGCTAGCAATGACACCATTAAACCAGACCCAACAATTCCCTGAATTTTTTTTTTATAATCAATAGTCAGTTTCGTTTCTTCTAACATTTTTTAATCTAATTTACTTACCGAGAATGCAACTGTGAGAAGTCGAATATTCCAACCCAACTTCCAGTTATCCCAACTATGATCGACGATTAAGGCATAAACGGTTGACTGAATTGTTCCCATTAAGCTCATCAAAGTTGTGCTTAATAAGGACTTGGATATATCTGGCTTGTCTTTGTCTAGTTGAAGAAGAAAAGGCACAAATTTGTTAGTATTGACAAAATTAATGATCAAGAAACAGAATTGGATCAACTTTAAATTCACCTGAATAATTAACCAGCCAGCATAAGATAAAGAGCTTCCAATAGTCATTACCGCACCTAAGATATGATTACTATGTTGATGATGTGAAGTGCCTAAACCATGAGAATGAACAAGATCTATGTTGTTTGATGACCAAAGATTGATCACAAACCCTTCGTAAAAGGTGAGCACCATTGCTCCAAAAATTCCGAGTACTGTTCCTACTACTTTCGTTCTCCCCGACATCGTTCTTATACCTAATTTCTCTACTCTATAGAATTATCAAGAATTAATAATGGACATGAAATATATAAAAAAAGACAGGCATACGATTGCATCTGAACCAAACCTGAATGTAACAGCTAGAATGAAGGTCATGACAGGAACAAGGTTTACCATTGCAGAAGTAAAAGTGGCCGACGTTATAGGAAGACTTTCTAGGTACAGATTCTGAGTCAATTTGTAACACCCCAAATCCGCGGGACTCGGGATGCTACGGGCGAGACCTCACAATGGGTCCCGACCCTTAGCCTGACAACAATTTCACCGGACCTTCCAACAAGGTACAAATAAAGGCAAAACTCGAAAACGTTTATAATGTATGCGAGACACTGAAAGGTAAGAATACAATGTTGAAACTCAGCCGAGTCCTCAAAACAACATAACCTGATACGAAGTCTAAACGTACGACAACATCCATGAACAAAAATATGAAACATGACTCAAAAACGTCCCCGTCCTATAACGTACGGAGACCCCGGTTGTCCACTCCTCCACCTCACTCGGCGGCATCCCTAACCTGCAAGTCATCTACACAAACGGTTTAAAACCGTTAGCTAATATTCTAAGCATTAGAAAAGCGGTGAAGGCACAAACACATACATAGCACATAACATAAAACACACAAGTCCGGTTTATTATCTTTATATTATTAAGTCGTATCCCGTTCTAATTCAACTTCGGTTTGTGACACGAGACCACCGTGGTCTCGCCTCGGTCCCTACTTACCGGCAAAGAATGGTACGGATGCACCCGACCATCTGACCAGCCGGGCTAGTCGCCGAGAACCTCCTAGACTCACTCGGTCGTAGGCAGTGATGTCACCGCCCGTTATCATACACTTGGGCCAACATATACATATAAGGTCGGTGGTCCTAATTACCGGTTTATTGTTATAACATAACATAAACACACACCACCAAACACACATCAATGCTAATAAATAAAATACGAGCTAAGTAAGTCCGGAGACTTACCTCGTCCCAATGCTAACTCACAAACGCCCTTGCTTCCCTTGGGAAGACGCACACAACCTGCTCACAACAAGGTAATCATCACTACCCGCTCAACTCAAGAAGTCTAAGACTTCTACACAAATGATCTACGCAAGATCATTTGACTCCCATTCTAGGACCGCATCCTAGAACCTCTCATACTCACATCTCACTCAACGCATGAGGAGATATCTCAACAACCTACTAACTCTCATATGATCATACTCAAAACCCAAGAACGAGTAAAAGCCTACTAGGTCTATCATGCTCATCACACACTCTCCACACATGAAAGTAACACCCAACAGTTCATAACCTCAAAGATGTTAGTCCTCAACCCAAGAGGCACAAGCTAGCCTAGAAGATCCATCATGCTCACATGCTCATACGATCACATATATCGAGCCTTAAGGGCTCCTAGGTCCATAAACACTACATGTCATTCTCAAGCTACTCTAGGCCATCCTAAGCATGCTACTAACATGGTTCAACAACAATACTAAGGAAGGAACGAAGAGGAAAGGAGAGGAGAAGCCTAGTGTTGCAGAAACGCAGTCGCGGAGTCAAGCTGGCGTCCCGGCGGAGCAGGAGCCGCCCCTGCGGAACCAGAGGCCGCCCCAGCGGAGCTACCGGCCGCACCTGCGGCGGAAGGGAGCCGCCCCCGCGGCCGTCGTGTCCTGGAGCCCCGGAACCGCCCCCGCGGCCATGCCGAGCCGCGCCTGCGGCTGTGTTGGGCCGTGAGCCTGCCGCCGCCCCGCGGCCATGCCGAGCCGCACCCACGGCGGTGTTGTGCCGCTCCCGCGGCCGTGATGATCCGCCCCCGCGGTCGTGCTGCAGAACGTCGCCTTCTTCGCCTTCGATCGTGGATCCTTGGCTCCAAAGTCCTTCCTCTCTTGCTGGATCTTCTCTAAACACCCATCACTGGTCTTAGGCACCTCTCCTTGACCTAATCGAGCTAAGAACCTATGCATGCAAAGAGTTGAGCAAAACTCCTCAAGATCTTTCTCCATAGCCATGGATGAAGGAGGGAAGAAGAAGAAGGGAAAAACAGCAAGGAAGAGAGGGGAGAGAGAGGAAGGAGCTTACCAACAACCTGAAACCCCTTTGTTGCAGTCCACACACAAAGATCCTCAACAAGATGGAAGAAGAGAAGAGAAGAGAGCAAAAATGGAGCCATGGGAGGAACAGGGAAAGAAACTAACGTGAATGAGCAAGAGAGGAGAGAGAGAGAGGGGACAAGGCTGCCAAAAGGAAGAGGGGACAGCAGCTGTCTTGTCAGCTTGCTCGGAACGAGGGGTCGGAAATGACCCCTTGTCACTTTTAACCCGGAACGAAGGGTCGGAACGCGGAAAAAGAGGAAAAACGACGAGTCGGCTCCGGATTTTCTTAGGAATAAATCCCGGCTCTCGGCATCTCGGGATTACGGGATAACTACAAGGTGCTCTAAGTCCGGAATAAAATTAATAAAATTCCTGACGTTATAGTGATCCTCTGTACAATTACACAAATGTTTTAAAACGTTAATTATAATAACGTTTAAAATGAGTTTTAAGCTAAAATTACAGATTCTGCAGTAACTTACCCGAATAGTCAGCAAAGGAAAGTTTGGCCGAGGATCGACCATGTCAACTTGGGTCTGCTCTTTCTGCATCACAATATTCTCAAGTTATATAATCCATAATTTAAGCTAAAATTACAATCTGAAATCCGAATTAGTGACAATTAGAAAGAGGTAGATCGAGACAACCTCTCGAGGAAGAAAGCGAGCGGTGAAATGAAAGCGGCGGCAAAGATAGATCGGTAAGCGACAACGACGGTGAGGTTCATGCCGTCGAAGGAAGCGAGCTTGTAGAGGATGTTAACACAGGCGAAGACAAGTTGAACAAGCATCATCATCAACGGAGCCTTCAAAACGTCGAGAGCGTTGCATGTGTACTTCATCACCATCCTAATATTTCCGGCAACTGTGTTTATGTGAATTACTATATGAGTTTATAAATGATTTATATGAATGGTTTGTTGGATTTTTTTTTTTGGTAAATGGTAAATTCGTAGACCACCCGGTTCAATCGGCTTAGCCGCTCCACGTCCGAATCGGGTAGAAAGTCGTGGCCTATTGTTGTGGATTACCCTCTCAATATGAATTTTTCCATACATGTTGCAAGGTAAATTTGTTGGATTCTTATATTGCAAGGATGAAGTAATGAGACACCCTAAATATAATAAAAATAAATACAAAGCTACAAATTAAGAACTACTTTAAAATAAATTTTAACATGGAAAACTAACTGAATGCTTTATAAGGAGTGAAATAGTTATTGAGCTTCAACCAATAATAAAAAATTTGAAATTTAATAATTACATACTAATTATTATCATATTTTATCAGAAACAATGCAACTCAAATTTCAAGCATAAATGGCACAAAAAATAGTTACATACAAATTATTAACGAGGTGGAATTTATAACTTCAGAAAACGTTTACATAAAAAATAAATGAAACTTTTCACAAAAAAAAAAAACTAAACTAAAAGAAACTTATTTGATTGTTATATTATTATTTCGTATTTCTATGTTTTTCTATTTTGGTTGCTAATCTACTATATAATACTGAAGAGTCTGAAGCAGAAGTGAATATTGTCCCATGTCACCCTAACATTGCGCCACATCATATTACGCCAAGTGTCGTATTTAAATCACGTCACATTGGATTTTGCCACATGTCGCCTATACATCGTGTCACCTATTTACATGATTTTTCAAAAATTATTTTATCTCTCTTAATTAAGATAACAAATAAAGACATAATCTAAATAGAGAAATTGTATAATTTTTTTAATATATGGTTCCATTTTGTATATTGACTTTCTATAATTGTAGGAGAAATTTTAGATTATTATTCATAATTTCTTATTCAAAAATTTTCATATTTCATTTTCATATTTATATATTATTTTTATGCTATTATTATCTTCCTAACTAAGTTTACCCATTTACCCATAACCTCTATTTAGGAGTTAAAATATTATATTTATATATTACTATTTTACTATATTAACCTGTGTTTAAGTTTTATGTACAAATTAAATTCCTTTGTTGAAAATATATTAATCTTATCTTTATTTTTATATAAATTTTTTAAAATTAAATTATTTGTCTTTTCTATATAAAATTTATATATAAAACATTTTATACTATTATTGGATTATATAACAAGTGTTATCTAGGGATGGCAATGGATCGGGTGGCGGCTGGATGACCTTGACCGCCACCCGATCCATCACCAAAAATTGCCCACCCACCCGATCCACCACCGGCTAAGGATCTCACCCGCATTCAATCCACCCACATCCACCGGATTAAGCGGGTGGATCGGTGTGATTTCGGGTGTTCTACACCTTATTTATAAATTTGTAAAAAAATTAAATATTTTATTGAAAATTAGGATAATACTTAAATTTAACTAAAATTGACATAATATTTTACATAATATAAAGTACCACACTATAATCAAACAAGATCTATAATAAACAAATTATAACGAACCAATAATAACCGAAATATATTAGGAAAGAAAATATATGCTTTACTTTAATATAGTTTATATAGTAAAGGTAAAATATTTATAATATAAAAACTACAAATATTAAAAAATTATATAATTTTAAGCGGGTGGATACGGGTCGGATGGAAGGGTGGATGATGGATCGGGTGATGGTGGATGAAACTTTCACCCGCATCCCACCCGATCCACCACCCGCTTCATCCACCACCCGCTTTCACCCTTTTATTATCGGGTTTTCACCCTTTTTCGTTGGATCGGGTGGCCGGATGTCCGTCGGGTACCGGTGAAATTGCCATCCCTACTGTTATCACACAAATAAATATTTAACTTACTTAATAACATAAATATAAGTCATTTGATATTATTAAAAAAGATTAAAATTTTATTTAAAATTGTTATATGTTATTTTTTATTTAACATTGACTCTTTATTACATTAATAATTATTCCTTGATATAAATTTTTACAAACTCCATACAATTCACGGGTACTAAACTAGTTTTATCTATTTTGCGGGCCAGAAAGAGAAGAAGATAGAAGAACGGTACGGATTTGGAGTCTCATTCTTCTCTCCCCAAGCAATGTCACGCTGGAACACATTATTAGGTCATAACAAAATAATGCTTCTTTAAATAAGAGAGGGACTATACCAAAAAATAAATAAAAGAGGGATCAGGAGCCAGAAGGTTCATGTTTATCTATTATTAAATCGGGACAAATGCGGCAATTCAGTTTGGTATGTCCATCGGGATAAATAGACGAATAGAAACAAGTTTGTTAAACCGTCTATAGGTTTAACGTGTTGAAAAGTCTAGTCCCTTTACTTCTGGAGTTGTACCACCCCTACGACGCTCGGTAGGCATGAGAGGTATTCAAGGTGCTTCGCAAAGTAGGAGACAATGCCTACATCCTAGAGTTTCCGGATGATTATGGGGTAAGCCCTACGTTCAATGTAGGTGATTTAAGCCCTTACGTTGCAAGAGGAGATCATGAAGAAGATTTGGGGTCGAATTCTCTCCAAGAAGGGGAGTATGATGAGGGACCATCCTCCTTGTACCCTACACAAGGACCTGACCCTCCCAAAGGACCCATCACTCGAGCTAGGACAAAGGAGATACAAGATGACACTTTTAGGAGGTTTGTTCTCCTAGCGTTGCATGAAGCCATGTATGAATCGCATGACCCTCCGAAGGCTCTAGTTCAACTCATGACCATTGCATCCCCATGTTTACAAGAAAGCAAGGACATGCAAAAGTTGGAACGATCTAGGAAAGCATCTAAAGTTTGGTCGTTAAAAGCTAGCGGCAAGCTTGTGGCGGAGAGACAAGCGATGGGCAAAGCGGAAGTGTCGAGCATCAAGGTGGAAAGACCGGAACCAAGCGAAGCGAGAGTGTCAAGCGTGGAGCGCCGAGCGCCGTAGCGGAGCGCCGAGTGCTGAAGCGGAGCGTCGAGCGCTTGCCGGGTGCCCTAACATGTGACCGATCATGCCCTAATATTGTCGGGAGCCCTAGGAAGCGCAGGAGCATGCCCTAATTTTGTTTTCTTTAGGAGAGAAGGCTCTTTAGACATATAAATAGCCTTCCTTAGTTAGAATTTTGAGCATTTAAGACATTGTTTTTTCCTTTTATCACGTATAAAACTTCAATCAAAGAGAGCTTGGTTGGATTTGAGTGTGTGAATGTCTAGCTTAGTTGATCTTTGTTCGTGTCAATCTATTCTAAGATTGATGCTTCCAAGTTTCATCACTTGCATCCTCCTTGTGCTTACTTCACCATTGGAGCTTGTGTAAAATTTTAGTGTTGATTGGGTTAAGGTAGGACATAGGTAAGGGTCTTGACGCTTTGGTCAAGGTTCTATCTATAGAACTCTTTGGTTCTTTCTTCTCGTCATCTCTTTTTATTTCCGCCAGTGTTGAATATAATTTGTGTCAAGTTCTTGTGTTGTTGCCTTATAAGCGTCCTTTAGAGTGAATCTCTCACCTAAATCGGGCACCACGGGATATCCCCGTATTATGTTGCGTATTTACGGTGATGCACTCGATCCTCCGTTGACCCAGGAGGACCATACTTCATGAATGGGATCCATATTTTTTATATCCTAGGAGGACGCTCGTGTTCACTAGACTAACCTTTAGGTTTGGGAGGCTCTCATTAGAGAATAGAGACAAATCGACTCCCCCATCAACCCGAGCGTCCAATTACCTACTTTTATTGTTAGGATTTACGTGATACGGGCATGTATGATCGATCTAGTATGTGACCACAAAAGCATAGACTCTTACACTTGGGGCATTGGGATCCACATGGACTTGTACATGCAACTAGGTATATCATCACGGTCTTATGTGAATACCATTTGCGGATGAATGTCATTCCTCCAAGTATTATTTAATTTTAACATTGGCTATCCTACTAATTATTGTTTGTAACGCTAACTTTTGGTTCAATATGTAGGCGTGGATTTATGCCCACTTCCCGTCCTTATTCGGTCCGGCAACCGAGGACTCTAGACTCCATGGCCACTCACGGTGGGCTTTGATGATTTCGATCCCAAAGACCCTTACTTTGACACTTCAATGATTGAGGGCTCTATTCGTACAAATAAAATGAGGGCAGATGTTAGGTTCACTCCATAAGACGACCATGTCTTGGATTTCGGGAGTATGCAGTCTCTAATTATAGAGGCATCATTCTCATTGCTGACATTGAGCAGTCATATATGCCCTTTTACGAGTACTCCAATAGTTCAATCGTGTTCAAACAGTGCCCTCCACACACTTCTTTGTTCTTCTAAGTATCAATCGTCAATCAATGAACATGGGTATAAGGTGTATTACCTGTAACACCCCAAATCCGTAGGACTCGAAGTGCTACTGGGCTAGGATCTCACAATGGATTCTGACCCTAGCCTGACAACAAATTCACTGAATCTTACAACAAGGCACCAATAGATTAAAACAAAACATAAAACTGATATATATATATATACACAAATATCAAAAGAATGATACAGAGTACTGCTGAGTACAAAGTCAAACAGAAAACCGTACAATAATGATAAACCCAAAATCCCACGATAACGCCCAATGTACGGAACCCTCAGCAGATCACCCCTCTGGATCACTCTGCAGCTCTCCTACCTGCAAAGGATCTACAACACGGTATAAAACCGTTAGCTAACCATACACATATATAAGAAGATGCTAGAGCACAATCACATATCAATAATATTAACACCTCATCATGATATCACACATTTACCCGGTTTATTATCTTTATAACGTTAATAACTCAAGAGTATATAAATCAGTATATGAAAATACGTGACACGAGGAATGAATATAATCCTCGCCTTTGCGTGCAATAGCTAGTTGGAGTGGTATCAGCGCACTTTCCCGTATACCATATGGAGTGGTAGGTGCCCTTCCCGTATACCAGAACTAACTAGCTTACCGAGAACTTCCCAGACTCCACTACGGGATGAAAGGTAAGTTGTCACAACCACTACAATGAGCGGTCAATATAACATAGGTCGGTGACCATCATAAAGCATGCTATAAAGCATATAACAAACACCACTCAAGCACACATCTAATATAAGGATGACAGCTAAGTAAGTCTTATGGACTTACCTCAATCTCAGGAGTAACTCAACCACGATCAACTCTCCGACTGGTCCACTCCAAACTGGTGGACAACACGGCCTATACAAGGCATACATACATATATCAAACTCCTATCACACAAAGGGGTCACACCTAGACCCAAGGGATCCATAAGGATCATATCCAACTCGTAAACCTCAAGGCCGTAACCGGCATCTCTATATCATACTCATCATAAACCGATACCTAGCATGGTACTAGTTCCCTCATACTAGGAAAGGAAAGGAGCTACCCAACTATGGGTAGTCCCGGGACAAGACGCACATGCGTGATCAAGGGACGCAGGAGCGGAACAGGTAACCCGCAGGCGCGGCAGGGAGCAGCCGCAGGCGCGGTGACATGGGACGCAGGCAAGGCGCTGGCGCGGGCGCTGCGGCACAGCTTCCGCAGGGGTGGTGGCTTCTAGGCGCGGGGGCGGCGTCAGTGCAGAACTTGAACCCGCGGCTTCTCTTTGGCTCTTCACGTGATCAAATCACGTCTTCTCTTATCCAATTCACACACATGCAACAACATACACATTCCAATCATCATCCTATGTCCAAACATCTAATCCTAAGCTAAGGAGATGGAAACAAAGAAGAAGAGAAGGAGAAGAAGTAAGAACTCACCACTACTGAGGATCCTAAGCTGCAGGGAGAGTCACACACATCAGTAGCTGGCTTCCAAGCTCAGCATACACATCACTAGCATCATCATCAACCACAAAGTACAACTTCCAAGCCAAACTCCAAGGAGAACAAGAACAAGATCAAAGGAAGGGATGAAGGAGAAGCAAGGAGGACGTGAGCACTGAGGAAGAGAAGTGAAGATGAAACCCTTGATCAGCCAAGGGAAAGAAAGAAGTAAGCAAAGGGTAAAACACGGGTCAAAGGAGTCAACAAAACCGGTTGCAGCCGTCGGAAACCGCAGGAGCGGTTCCTTGAGCCGCAGGGGCGGCAGTCCTGCCTGCGGGTGCGGAAAGACCAATCTCGGCTAAGGACCAAGACTCGGTCCGAAAGAAAAGGGCTCTCACATTACCACTACGTCCATAATCTTTGGTCGACCCGTCACCGGGATTCAACTTGTATATCTTTAGGTAGGTTCGAGATTGTCACCGTTCCATAGGCCGTATGGTCAGGGATTGTGGTCACCCATTTTTGTTTCTTGGTTTTTCCATATGAGCTTCTCCGGTAGACCGTCCTCCACTAGTGCACGCACCTCTCCAAGTCTCTCGTAAGTGAATTATAATATTTTTATGTATCAGTTCAATTATTTTATTTTTAGTTTTCTTATAACTTTGTCTATTTTATAAAGCCTACACATACTTGTCGGTAGGGCTGTACACTTTTGGACCGGACCGAAAATTACGGTCCCGTCCGGTCCCGGACCGTAACTGTGAAGTTCCGGTCCGGTCCAAGATATTACGGTCCGGTCCGGTCCTGGACTGTAATATTCCGGTCCGGTCTGGACCATAATTTACACTTTATATATATTTTGAACAGGAATTCCATACGGTCCGGTCCGGTCCGGTCCAAACCCAGACTGGACCGGATTTTTTCCATACAAAAAAATGTTTTTTTAATTTTTTTTTTCTGAAAAAAAATCAATACGGTCCGGTCCGTTTGAACAGTCCTACTTGTCGGTAGCATCCAAAGCATGTTAGGGTCGTGGGGGCAAAGCTTCATGGACGAGATGAGGATGAGTTGTAAAGATATCTGGACGAGGTGGTTGGCTCGGTTCCCCCTGTTGCCCCATCATAGATTTGAGCATCGCAACAAAGTTAGTCATGACCCCTATAATTTTTGGATGACTTTGTAGTACGAGAATATTAAGCTGTAACTTTTGATAACGTTGAATTCGTATGCATGTTTTTTTTTCTTTTTTATTATTGTTGAATATGCTTTGCACATTTATTTATTAATAACAAACGTACAAACCTTCAAAAATGGCCATAAATTGGAAATGATATCAACATATTACAAATCCATGCCAATCTAAGTAAGCAAGTACTAAATGTATATAAATTATCGGGTGCCTGTGGGAGTACGCTCGATCTTGCGTGCATCGTCAAACACTTTCATTCTCGAATAAAATTTTACTTGAATATGAGAGACAAATTATCGGAAAACACAACTTCATATGCACTCTCAGACATTTTGTTAATTCAAACTAATTTGAGTTAGGAAGAATGAGATGTTTGAATGCAACATCTATATTTTGAACTTCATCGTCGCCGAGATGCGTTGATGTTGGATTATTTCAATGCTGTCAAGATGCATCGAAGATGAATTATTTCAATCCCGCCAAAGTACGCTCAAACCGACTAGTTTTTCAATTTGTTTCTATATTGGAGGATATGTGATATCATACTTCCATATATTGATTAGAAGAATAAGAATAATATACATTTATTATAGGCTAGTAGATATTATTTTATCTCGCAATCTTTATTATTCCATTTCTATTTTCTTGTAATCCCTATATAAATGGTCTTCATAAATCAATATATTTGAGTTCTATCTCCACCATAAATCTATAATGGTATCAGAGCAAATCGATCAAAAACCTCAAACCTACAACAACCAATCTACCGGCGTCAAAATATATCCATTGTCATTGATTTACTAGTGATCCTATCAACCTATTGGTATCACCGATCTATTGGTGTTTATGTCGATCTTCATGCGGTGTTACCGCTCTACTGGTGTGTACTCGTTATTAATAGAAATGTTTTCTTTGCTCGTTGTGTAACACCCCAAATCCGTAGGACTCGGAGTGCTACTGGACTAGGATCTCACAATGGATCCTGACCCTAGCCTGACAACAAGTTCACTGAATCTTACAACAAGGCACCAATAGATTAAAACAAAACATAAAACTTATATATATACATATCAAAAGAAGGATGATACAGAGTACTGTTGAGTACAAAGTCAAACAGAAATACGTACAATAATAATAACTCAAAAATCCCACGATAACGCCCAGTGTACGGAACCCTCAGTAGATCACCCCTCTAGATCACTCTGCAGCTCTCCTAACCTGCAAAGGATCTACAACACGGTATAAAACCGTTAGCTAACCATACACATATATAAGAAGATGCTAGAGCACAAACACATATCAGAAATTATAACATATCAACATGCCTTCATACATTTACCCGATTTATTATCTTTAAAAGTCCAATCACTCAATCATATAAATAGATGTATATGAATATATGTGACACGAGGAATATAATCCTCGCCTCTGTGTGCTATAGCCAGTTGGAGTAGTATCAACACACCTCCCGTGTACCCTATGGGAGTGGTGAGGGTCCTTCCCGTATACCAAATCTAGCCTGACTACAGAGAATCTCCCAGACTCCACTACGGGATGAAAGGGAAAGGTTATCACGGCCACTACAATGGGCGGTCAATATAATATAAGTCGGTAATGAATCATATCGCATGCTATAAAGCATATAACAATCACCACTCAAGCATACATCCAATATAAGGATAGTAGTTAAGTAAGTCCTATGGACTTACCTCAATCTTAGAAGTCGTATCACTACGATCAACTCTCACTCAGGTCCACTCCAAACTGGAGGACAACACGGCCTATACAAGGTATAAATATATATATATATATATCAAACTCCTATCACACAAAGGGATCACACCTAGACCCAAGGGATCCATAAGGATCATATCCAACTCGTAAACCTCAAAGCCGTAACCGGCATATCTATATCATACTCATCATAAACCAATACCTAGTATGGTACTAGTTCCCTCATACTAGGAAAGGAAAGGAGCTACCCAACTATGGGTAGTCCCGGGACAAGACGCACCTGCGTGATCAAGAGACGCAGGAGCGGAGTAGACAACCCGCAGGCGCGGCAGGGATCAGCCGTAGACGCGGTGACACGGGACGCAGACAACGCAGGCAAGGCGCTGGCGCGGGCGCTTCGGCACGGCTTCCGCAAGGGCGGCGGCTTCTAGGCGCGGGGGCGGCGGCTTCTAGGCGCGGGGGCGGCGTCTATGCAGAACGTGAACCCGCGGCTTCTCTTTGGCTCTTCACGTGATCAAATCACGTCTTCTCTCATCCAAATTCACACACATACATATACATACACATTCCAACATTAATCTATGATCAAAACATCTAACCCTAAGCTAAGGAAGGAAGAATCAAGGAAAGAAAGAAGGAGAAGCAAGAACACTTACCACCTTTGTGGTCCTAGGCTGCAGGGAGAGATCACACCCTCAGTAGCTGGCTTCCAAGCTCAGCATACACATCAGCTCATCAACCAACATTTAACCACACACACCAAAACTCTTTCAAACTCAAGAGAGCAAGAACAAGATCAAGAAGGGTGAAGGAGAAGCAAGGAGGACGTGAGCACAGAGGAAGAGAAGTGAAGATGAAACCCTTGATCAGCCAAGGGAAAGAAAGAAGTAAGCAAAGGGTAAAGCACGGGTCAAAGGAGTCAACAAAACCGGCTGCAGCCGCCGGAAACCGCAGGAGCGGTTCCCTGAGCCGCAGGAGCGGGATTCCGCAAGGGCGGCAGTCATGCCCGCGGGTGCGGAAAGGCCAATCTCGGCCAAAGCCAAACTCGGCTAAGGACCAAAACTCGGTCCGAAAGAATAGGCTCTTACACGTTGTTAATTAGATGTTCCAGTCTACAACGTCGTTTGTCTATCCACACTTTGATTGCGGGAGCATACTTCCATATATTGATTAAAAGAATAGGAATAATATCCATTTACTTTAGACTAGTATATATTATTTTATCTTGCATTCTTTATTATTTCATTTCAATTTTCTTATAATCTTTATATAAAGGGCCGTTATAAAGCAATACATTTGTGGTTCTATCTCACCAATCTATAAACCTACATAAATACCCTTAATCAAAAACAAAAAGTACAGTATACCAGATAACTTGATTAAATATTCAAACGTAGTTTTATCATGAGTTTAACAAGTTTTTTTTAAAAAAAAAACACTCACAAATAAATTATTAAGTAATATAAGCTTTTTGAGAACTGTAATAGTTCGGTAATTATTAGAGCAGGCACGGATTTATGGGTGGTTGAGGTCTGTTACAACCAACCCCATATTCTAATAAAAATAATATGGTAAAAGAACATAAAATCTTGTTGGTGTAGTGGTATGTCGTATTGAGGGCTAAGAAGGAAATACAAGCTTTAATTGGTTATGAATTCAATACTGTTTACTATCTTTTCCATGCTTTTATGTTATTATTTATAAATTTTTATCATGTAAATTGAAAATAATATTATTTTTATTAGGTATTTTTTTTTCTTCTTTTAATTTGTTTTATCACTACTTTTTTCTACTCTAAATTCACGCTGATATAAAATTTTAATTCTATTTAGCCGACCCAAATTTTAAATCCTAAATCCGTCCCTATATTAGAGCATCTACGTTATAATTTTTTTAACACCGGTGCAAAATCTGTATCAATGCGATTTTCTTAAAAGAAAGTTAAAAATTATTTCCTGAGTATGAGGTTTAATCTCCACCATAAATCAATACATTTATGGTTTTAAAAATTCGTATATAAATGTTTTGGTTAAAAGGTTATAATTATTTATTGGGTTCGATAAATAACTGAGCGTTGATAGTTATATGTTGAAAAGCTAAAGTTATATTTTTCTACAGAGTTAAAACTGTTTTTATAATTTTATTGTCAGCTAAAAAAAAGTTTAAATTGATTTATTATGAAAATTTAAATACCTTTTTTAAAATGAAATCACTTTTGTTACCATTAATAAGATTGATTTCGGGTTGGTAAAATTTTCAGTGGAATTTGATTTAGATATATTTTTATCGAAAATTGAGATTTTTAAATGTAAACTAAATTTTAAAATAAAATATAATTAAATTAATGAAATAATAAAAAAAAAAAAATAGCATATCAATAAACTTTGCGAAAAGATATCGATGTTGCATCATTCGTTGTTTAACATGTGACATAAACTTGTAAAAAAAAAAAAAAAAAAAAAAAGCAAATAAACTTTAAAATTTAATATTCAATAATTATATTTGGGAGGAAATGGGGTATGGGGCTCAATTTAAAAACTTGTGTGCTTTAGCCTTATAATTAAAAGGATTAACAAAGTAGGCCTCTTTTATTTGTTTTAAAAGATTAATTGAAAGTGTCAAATAGTAATTTTAATTTTCAGATGCCGAAGCATAATATATTTAATAAAGCCCAGCCCAAATCGATCTACACAATCTCAGGCCCAAATCGATCTACACAAGATCCGACCCAAACAATTACACAAAGATCCGTACACAAATTTCGCAATCTCAGACCCAAATCGATCTACACAAGATCCGACCCAAACAGTTACACAAAGATCCGTACACAAGTTTCGTTGAAAATACAAATCTTGTAGTTTGTGGGTTTCGAACTTTGGATTACAGACCCTTATACCAACTAGACTAATTGAACTTGGTAATGTATTGTTATTTTTTTAAAAGTTATATTTATGTCTACTTACACAAATTAATTTTACACAAATATAACGTTCGATTTAACAAAAAAAATTTATTACGAAATACTTCTTTTGATTTACACAAGGCCCTACTGTCGATTTGTATCTACACATAAACAGCAAGTCCTAACGACTTTATCTACACAATCCCTTCGATTTACACAAGGTCATCGATTTACACAAGCACTGCTTTGTGTATTAGATTTACTAATACCTAGTTAAACAAGTTCCGTCGAATCGAGTTGCACAAGGTCCGAGTTTCATAACTGTAATACAAATCTTGTACACAAACCATCGACAAGGCTCGATTTACAAAATGCTCGATTTACAAAAAGCTCGATCTACACAAACTCGATCTACACAAACTCGATTTACACAAACGCGAAAAAAGAATCAAGTTTCAAGGAAGTTGCACCAGTTGAAGCAATTGAAGAACTGAAATATGATGTGGCATCAAAACATAACATACTACACAAGATTTCACGTGAGAATGAAGAACCGAAAATAATCAGGAGAAGACATTGCAGATTTGAAGTTCGAAGAAAACATACTACAAAAGATTTATTATCCTGCTCATGCTTCGTAGATAGATGTAAGATTTCGCAGCATAGTCAACGGAACAAAATTAGTAGATAATAGACAGTTGTAGTTATTTGCAGAAAAATACCCTAGAATCTCAATTTTTACAAAATTAGTCGATCAAGGCGAATGCCCCGGAGGCCAAAATCCTCGTAGAAGTGTTTGTAGATCTGAGGCTTGTCGAATCTCTGAACGATCTTCCAGACTACATCGCGAGGAGCGTGGACCTTCCGTGCGAGTAGCGATGAATATTGTTACCCTTCTTCGACTTGGTAAGTGTGAAATTCGGCGACGTATGACCGGAGAGAGTCAAATTCAACTTCGGTTAGCCCCGTCGGTACCGTGAGATGGTGTTCCGTCATCGATCCGGCTTCGGATTGTCCGGATTCGATTACTGGTTCTGTTGCAGCCATTGAAGAACGCTTGTGCGTTCTCTGCAATATCTTCGACTTGGTAGGGTTTTGAGACTGATTAGAAATTTATATGGTTTTTATTTATTTTCAATTTCCCATTTTAACCCTCTTATTGATTATTTATAGAATTATTAACAATTAGTAGAAGCCTACTTAGTATTTGATTTATAAAAAGGACTTCATAGCCTCATTCTTCTCTTATATTTTTATTGGAATTGTGTATTAAACAATCTCAATAATCCGAGTTTCAGTTGTTTACACAATACTTTAGCTCATGTTAATACATTATTTTAATAAAAATATTATTGATATTGAGCATAAATTATTTTCATTTATATAATATAAACTAATATTATATGCTTAAAATAAAATAAATAGGTTAAATACCAGAAATGAACAGACATATAAATTGACATCTATTTAGAAAATGCACTCAAAGTTGTAGGAATTAAAATTAACGAACAAGGGACAAATTAAACTTTAAAAAATTACTGTTCATGACTTTAATGTTGAATGAGGAACAGTCGAGCACGCAATATATGGTTTCCGCGTTGGCATATAAAGGTGTAACAACTAATCACCGATTTTCGGAGTCAGTATTAAGACATATTTTTAGAAAAATAAACTGTATTGTTAACAAATTGACTTATCTGGAAAATTCGATCATACACTAATTTTTTAAAGATCTCGAACTTCGTGTTTTCATCCGCAAGGATGCTTTAGGTTGGACTACCTCAAGGAGATAGTCCGATCTAACCGATTTTTATTTATAAAAAAAAAAAAATCCCCGATATGTCACGGTCCTGCTTTGTAAATATTGACATGGTTGGGCGGCAACAATGACACATCACATTCTCTCGATTTCAAGAAGCTAAATATTGACATCAACTGTGTTGCCGACCGATTGACATCAATTGTGACACCAACATCAATTATTCTGATAATACCGAACTCCATGTTCTCATCCGCAATGATGTTTTAGGTTTGACTACTTCTACGAGGTAACTAACCTAACCGCTTTTCATTTTATAAAAAAAAAATTAAAAAAAAGCAGCTAAATATTGACATGGTTGCTTTCCCTTTCCCAAGGGGTCATAAAATATCTGAACTGTCAATCTCAAGTTGATTGTGGATGCATTGCTGCTGACGTTTCAACCTATGAATCAAATTTTAATTTTAGTTCTTTCAATATCTATGTAAGTAGCCAGCAATTTAATGGGAAATTGCAGATATGAGTACTGCTAAATATATATTAAATGGTTTCTGGATCCATTAAAACTCAACACAAAATTTAGAATTTTAAGTTATGAATTTTGATTTTGTAATTCAGAGAGGATTAGGTCAATGTTGTTGAGACGATCATCTGAAATATATTGATTTCATATTTTGAAAATAATCGAACTATGAAGAAATCAGGAGGGGTAAAAAATGGAAATCAAATATTAAAAAATTCTTAATTAAAATGATTTGATAGGTGGCCTATTTTTTAGAGGTGTGACGATACATGTGTATCCTTTAATATATTGATTTGGTATAATGTATACAAAATAAAAAATCAATTCTATATAAAAATAAATAAAGTTATAAGGTCAAGTACAAATTTCAATAAGATTTTTTAAAATAAAAAAAAGGATGTGAGGTAACAAATCCAATATCTATCCGTTTTTTTAAGGTAATTATTGGCTAACAATCTTTTTTCAAAATTTTTTTCAATTATAAATATATGATGGAATATTTTGGTTAAAACATTAGGGCCCGTTTGGTTTAAACTCCGGAAACGAAAACGGAATAAAAACTAGATTACATGCACCCTTGTTCATGAATTGTTGAGAATCATTCTTTGTGGTTTGAACTAATTGTAGTAGAATTTGATTAGTTTTAATACCATATAGGGTAACAAAGTAGGGGAAGCAAGTGCATTTTGTATGAAACCAACCGGAATGATTACATGAACAAGGTACATATATGGACTAGATTCGTTTCCATTCCGTTTCTTTTTCCGGAGTTACAACCAAACGGGGTAAGTGTGTTTTTTTGGTTAATTATAATTCATGTTAAAAACCATTATTTTTAATCAAAAACAAAATTAATATGATTTTTTTATTAATGTAAAATATTAACTTTTTAAAAGATTTTTTTTTAGGCTTCGTGAATTATGGCGTCGACGCGTGGTAATAAGGGTCTCTCATTTAATTCTTATAAGATTATAAGATAGTAGATGAACTAATTAGTTTAAGTTAAAATATATATAAAATTCTATACAACAGATTTTGTGCTATAATAAAACAAATTTATATATTTATTTAATGGTAGAATTAATACAAAATGTCACATAAGAACCTCCACATTAATATATGGGTTAAAGATGCTCTAAGACATCTTTACAGATGAGATCTTCAACATCATCTGGTAGAGCATCGTCTTCTATGGTTGAGTTGTGTCCATGCAACTCGAGTCTATTAGTGACCGTGTTGATTTCTCTACAAATATGAGAAATACTAAAGTGCGTGAAGCCCGAGATCAAAGAAATCATGTACATCTTTCATGGAGGTTTCCATATTTGGTTGATCGAGTTAATGAGCATAAATTGTCTCCTTCAATCTCAATGGACGTAAAATCTAAGCATGTAGCCATTTGAAGGCCTTCCCGAAGAGAGAAAGCTTATGCCTCTAACATAGAATCGTCGTTGCAACTTCCTTTCCCTGCAACCAGAGGGATACCAAATTTGTTCGTATAATAAATTTAAAAGCATACCGATTAAGTGAGTTTCTCGAGGGTCAAAGTTTAGTTTGACAAAACCTTCCCTTTATTTTTTTCCATATGATATTTTTTGTTTTTCTTCTTGTTTTAGGTTTCTTTGTGTTATTGCCGATTATATTTGTATTAGCCTTATCCCAATCGTTAATTTGTTTCAAGGCATTATGTTTCAGATTTGGAGCTGCCTTTTTTCTTGTTAAAAACGAGTCGGTTCCTAGCTAACGAAATGTTCCACCATATCATTGTGAGTTGTCTAAACTCGATAGGGGATATGTTTTCTTTTAACTTCAATAAGGTGTACATTATGCTTTGATTGGTATATCATGGTTGTTCAGTATTGATGAAAATTTTGTATTATCAATATTATGATGAGTGCATGGGCACGCAAAGAAGAGGTGGTTAGCGCCTTTGTATGATGATTACAGAATTCACAGTGCGTCACTACTGGTATTTTTTTGTTTATCGAGATTTTCTTTTGTTGAAATTTCATCAAGGGTCAGCTTCCATAGAAAGTTATGTATCATCAATATTATGATGAGTGCACGGGCACGCAAAGAAGAGGCGTTTAGCGCTTTTGTATGATGATTACAGAATTCACAATGCATCACTACTGGTAATTTTTGTTTATCGAGATTTTCTTTTGTTGGAATTCCATCAAGGACCAACTTCCATAGAAAGTTTTTTACTTTAGGCATTATGTTGATCTCCCAAATCCAAGATTTGTTTGATGTTACTCCAATTTTTCGTTGTTGGATCATTTCCATGGCTGATTTAGTCGAGTACCAACCATCTTCGTTGGAAGTCCAATAAATTCTATCTTTTATATCATTTTTGGGAAGATTATAACTCTTAAATTAGCAGATCTATCGCTTGGTAGTAAAGTGTCTAGTTGGTCAACAAGTTGTTGGTTCCATTTCTTGCCACAAATATACAAACATACTAGTTTTGTTGGGTTTATTAAGGCTTTATTGGAAACTAGTTCTTGTAGATGTTTATCTAGTAACCAAATGTCTTTCCAAAATTTTATTGTTTTTCCGTCTCCTACTCCCCATCTAAGACCTTTGTCAAATTCTTCTCTAAGTTTGACTAGCTTCCTTTGTTGCCAAGAAGGGGACATTTATAATTCCACAAGCATTTCCATCTTATGTATTAATATTCTCGAGCTCAGCCATTATATTCCATAAAAGCTTCATTTATAGCGCTTTGTTCATATTTTCGACTTTTCTAATTCCGGTACCCCCTAGGGATCTTGGTTTAGATATTTTGTCCCAACTAATGAGTCGGTGGAAATTTGGTCCCTTATTCCAAAAGAAGTTTCTGTTAATCCGATTTAGTTCGTTGTGAATGCTCGTAGGAAGCATGAATGTCTGCATGAGGTAGTTGGGTTTAGCATATATATATATAATCCGAGTATAACTTTGTGTACGATTGTTTTACCTCTCAAGTCGGTTATATAATCACAACATATATTTTTTATCACATATGATATTCATTCCCTTTCAAAAGTTGGATTATACCTACCTAGACTAATTTTTAGTCACGGACAACTTTATGTGGCAATTTTAAGAGTCACAAGTAGGGATGGTTTGAGGATCATGATATATGATCTTACAAAGCAAGTCACAAAATACTACAAACAATGTTGTATTTAATAAAATATTTTAAGATATAATATAATGTAGTTATACTATTATTTTATTATTTGTTTCAAATTTTAACTCGTATTATCAATACACAAAATAAAAATAAGTTTAAAAATATTTATTTTACAAATACCCGTGCACGACACGGGTACTAAACTAGTACTCATTTACAAAAGTGCATACTTTTACACATTATAAAAAAAATTGCATATTTACCAAAACTATACAAAGAAAGTTAGAATTTAATGTTAATTTTTAAAATTACAAGGATGGTCTTTTAATCAGCAAAAAGGTATTGATGAATGTAAGTTTTTGGGTAAAATTGTCTCCTGTAGTTTTATTTAATAAAATACATTATATAGGTTATATCTGATTCTTATAAAAAAAAAATTAAAAGACGATAGGTTAAATTTTTTTAAAAGGTACTCGATGTCAAAAAGAATAAAAGTTTTAAATCAGGATAATGATTTAGTGCTCTAATAAAGTGGTTAAAGATATTAGACGCATATTCGTTGATTGGTTGATGGTGTATAGATATTTGATCGAGATGAGGTTTTGCAAAAAAAACCTTTACTTTCTCTAAAGTAATATGTTTACCTAAATTTGGTACTCATGAACCGCAATCATGTAATTAAGTTGCAAGTTTATGATTATCACACTCTTCCAATAACCTATCTAGCCGAAAGACGTTATTATTCCAATCTCAAGAATAACCCTTCGATTCTCCAATTTTATTCCGGTCTTATTTCTCTACATATCTAACATCATCCGCTTTCTCCCTAATTATGAACTCTCGAGCCAGTTCATTAAAGTAGCACTTCTCCACTTAACACACTCTAACTGTTCCGGTCATACCGCTCTAGCTCCGTTCTCTGATTTATTTCTTCTGTTCTCAAGCTTGGACGTGTAATACAATTCTCCCGATAATACTCTAATTATCCACCCACATTTTCATCTCGATTCTAATACTAAATTCCGCCACATTACTATTTCAATACTTCCGTTCATTACGTAAAATTATCTTAATATGCATAAACACTTAATTCTAAAAATAATTTATAATAAATTCTGCTAAATTAAATTAATCACGAGGTTGGATGCGGGTCTAACCGGAATTAGGTAGGTAGCAAGTCAACCGGTTCGGATAGTGTCGGATGGCCACGGTTTACGTCAGTCTCGGGTTCAAGTCCGGTACTTTACGCTAATACGTAATACGGGGGTAGAGACCTACACGTATTAGGCATGGGCACGGTTCAAACTGAACCGCCGGTTTGGCAAACCGGCGGTTTAGGTTTGGCCGGTTCGTCGGTTTAGGTTTCGTTTTGTGTTTTCCGGAAACCTAAACCGGCGGTTTGAACCGGCCAAAACCGTCGATTTGAACCGACGGTTTGGACGGTTCAAACCGCCGGTTTGGGCCTCCGGCCTTTTATTTTATTTTATTTTTTTTAAAAGCCCAATAGCTCTTTAAAGAACCGTTGGATGCAAAGGGCCTCAACGGCTCTTTTTTGAGCCGTTGGGGCCTTATTTTTTTTTAAAATAAAATAAAAATAAAAATAATTAATAACCCCACCCACAACTTATCCTAATTTCCTATAAATACCCATTCTCTCTTCTTCTAAAAATCACACAATCTACAACTCATCTTCTCTACTCTCCTAATCTCTTATTCTCGAATTCTCGATTCCTCGTATTCTCGTTATCTCGATTTCTCGTAATGGCAAACCCAAGTGATCAAATTCCCTCTTCTCAATACTTTCCTAGCACCCAAGAGAGCGAAACACAAATGCCCGACAATCCCGATGTTACCGAAGTTCCACGAAGAAGTCTCCCCCCTCCGAAAATGCTTACATCCGAAATATTTATGAAGCATTACACCAAGGGGGAGCCGATGAACGATTATTGTCAAGTGGCATGCAACTATTGCCCGAAGGTGTACAAGTGGAAGTTGAAGGGCGGCTACGGGACATTGCAAACTCACGTGGCAAATGTCCATCCGGAGAAGCTCGGGATTTCACGGGGACAAACACAATTGTCCCTTGGGTTTGCATCTTCTACATCTCATTCTCCTTTATTTACATATAATCATAGTGAAGAAAGTTTAGGATTGACCGATGTTAGTTGTTCACATTCATTACCGTTTTCTTATGCCGAATATGAAGAAGTTAGGGAATATAACACTAGATATCTTCAACCTTCTTTTAAACCAACTTCTAGGAAAACCGTTTCAAAATTAGTTACTAAATCTTACTTAAAAAAGAAAGAAATTTTTTTTATCGAATTTGGCTAGTTTTGAACATCAAGTTTCAATTTGTAGTGATATTTGGAGTACACAATCACAACAACATTTTTACATGGGCATTACTTTACATTTTATTGATAACGCTATGTTTTTGCATAAATATGTTATTGGATTTCGTCATTTTAATCAAAGACATAACTAGGCATTGCAAGCATGATTAAAACGGTTTTACAAGAACATAATTTACAACATAGAATTTTTTCATATTCTTTTGATAATGCATCCACAAATACCGCCGCCGTAAACCATTTGGTTGAGGATGCGGGACAACATATATAAACTCCTTATACTCATCAAAGATGTGCATGTCATATTTTAAACTTATGTGTTCAAGATGGACTTAAGGTTTTAGGAAATATGCTAACCCCAATCAAACCTGTTATTGATCATATTTGGCATGACTCCGATTTAAGAAGAAAATAAAGAAATTTATGTTTAAACAAAAATGTTCATCCTATTGCTTTTTCAAAAGATGTTGGAACTCGTTGGAACTCGACTTACAAACTACTTTGTGAAGCCGTACGTTATAAAGTTTTGTTACAAGAATTTGCTTCATTTCACGTACCTTGGTCAATTTTAGATGATGAAAATGTTTGGGAAACTTGTGCCCATATTTGTAATGTTTTAAAAACTTTTAATGATGCAGCTATTACCATGAGTTGTGTTTACACTCCAACATCTCATAGATTTGTAGAAATTGCCGTTAACGTTGCCGAAGCTTTTGTAAAATGTTTTAACATACCTTGCCTCATGGATTGCATGTTTGATATGAAAGATAAATGACTTAAATATTATCAAGACATTCCCATGATTTATCTTGTAACCGCCGTTTTTGATCCTAGACTTAAACTAGATGGTCTTTTCGATTTATTGACTTGTTATCATGATTGTTTGTGTGTAAACTTAACACAAGAAAACATTAATGTTCCTAACATTGTGCAACAAGTTAATACCAAAATTGTAAAATTACTTAGTACATTTGAATCTAGTGTTAGCTCTTCTTCTACCGCACCTAGTCCATCTCCGTCTTCTACTAGTTCATTGTCTTCTCTTTCACTTGCACAACAATTTTTTGCTAGAAGAACAAAAACACCTTGACATTCATCTTCAAATGCGGAATATCAAGATTATCTTAACACTTGTTTTAATTTTGATGATAATGTTGAATTTGATATTTTGGATTCGTGGAAGAGATTATCTCCCAAATATCCAACCTTAGTTAAACTTGTACAACAAATCATGGCCGTGCCCGCATCAACGGTTGCGGTGGAGCAAGCATTTAGCCGAGACGGGAACATTCTCGGTCACAACCGAACACAATTGAAGCCCGAGAAGTTGGAGGTGCAAGTTTGTATTCAAGATTGGATAAGGGCGGCTAAGCGGAAACAACGGAATGCACCGGTGTACGACTCCAACTCCGAAGACGCCGGCACTACTTCCGAGTCCGACATAGAAAGGTAAGCGGGATTAAAAAAAAACTCGGAAGTCCGAAAAAGGTAAGTCAAGGTAAGAGAACTACGTGGGCTTTCATTCCTCTTAATCCCGAGAGGATACGTAGGCAACCGGGAAACCGGTTCAAGCCCTTTAATTTTTCCGAGTTTTTTTTGTTAAATTGAATTTATGTTTCTTTTATTTAATTGGTATAAATTTTAATTACTAGTTTTTATATACTAATTTTTTTTATAGTATTTTTTTATTTGTATATAATATATATATTTTTTTTTAACATTATGACTTTGTATATATTTTTTTTAATAAACCGTGCTAAACCGGCAAACCGCCGGTTTACCGGTTTAGCAAACCGGCAGTTTAGGTTAAACTTAAACCGCCGGTTTAAAGGGCACCGGTTTCGGTTTAGGTTTGCACAAGCCTAACACGTATTGATTCAATTTTCACTAGTAGTGAACTATAGGTGCAACCCCTTTTTGGTTCTTGGTTGGAGCCCTCGTCTTCCCTGTCGGTACACGTACAGTCAACTTCAAATTCATACAAAACAAACGGCCCAAACTCTAGCCTTAACTCACGTAGGAATCGAAGTAAGGGGACTCACCGGCTTTTCTCTAGGTACCAATTAGCCGGGGAGAAGGCACGTTGTGCTGAGCGTTACCCCGGGCTGGCAGTGTGGTGTAGCAGTTCAATTGTTTCGGCAATTAATGGAAGCAAACAGGCCGCAGGTGATGGTGAGTGTCGTAGGGTACTGGAAAGATAGAACGAGGTAGAAGGAGGAAGACGAGGGTGGTGGTTGGAACTTCAGCTTTCGGACGCCGTCGATGGAATCCGGTTTCGGTTGAGCAGCGTTTGAACGGTGGACGGGAATACGTTCAGGTAGGGACGAGTAAGAGAGTTGGTCGCGATCGCCGGCGACTGGTGCGATTACAGTAGAGTTTAGACAGATAAGGGAGATCACTGGTGGGAGGTAGCGAGGTCTGAAGTTGGAAGGGAACGACCGATCGATCGGTAGGGGTTACGTAGCTTGTAGTTACTGTGGGTTCAACGTCAGAAATAATAGCCATAAAGTATGCAGCTAACGGTTACAAAGGAGGGAGGAGAGGAAGACTAACTGGGAGGCGTGATCAAAGCTCCACAACTCCTGGATTAAAATCGGAATTAATGTCTGCCTTGACGGGTTTTACAACGGGAAGACGAAGTAGAGGCGAGGACGACGTGTACAGTCTGACGTTACACGGCCCAGAAGAAGGAGGTGGGGAGGGCCGGCCCAGGAAGAAGGAAGCGTGGCCCAAAACAAAAATAAAAAGTCTGGCCTATGAGTAGCAGCCTTAGACGAACAGAAAAGGGGAGAAGCCCGGCCGGTTCATTCGGTTCGGTTCTGATTATGAGTCAACCGGTTCAGTCTGGACCTAGATTAAATAAAATTCTTGCTTAACACATTAAATAAATTTCCGACATTTTCCGATTATTACACCCGCCTTAACAACTAAATATACGCATTAGACACCCTCGAATCAAAACGATTTCTCTTTGTTAAGAGTACGTAGAGGTTTAAATAAGCCAAACAAAGGGGGGTTTCGTAACATCGATTATCTCAAAGCAATGCTAAGAAAATCGGTCTTACTTGATTTCAATGCTTTTTCAACATTTAAAATATTTAAATTTTTACATGCTTTAGAGATGTCTCCATCCGAAGGAGGAATCAAAACAACACTAGAAAATAAAAAAATAATCCGATACAAGGAGAATGGAAGAATCGTCACAAGAAAGATGGGAAATCTTTTAGAAAATTGGTTTTCAAAAAATAAATTGAGTTTACAAAGTTTACATTAATATATATAATTATATTAAAAAAAACATAATATGGATTTTTCGATATTTTTCTACTCTTAATGCAATGATTAAATGAAAATAGGGCCCAAAGTGGAAAAGAAAAATCATATGTGAAGACGCTATCCGAGAAAAGAAAAACTAGTTATCACCCATTAAGAAAAAAAATCTTGAGAATACCAAATAAAAAATATGGCGAGTTTTGAAATTTGAAATCTAACCTCAAAACTTTTCATCTTTTGATTTTTTACCCATAATATTTTTAAAATTTTATTTTTTTCCTTACCGTTTAACAAATGTAGACTAAATATTATCTAACATCAACAAGTGTTGACAACACAATTACCTAACCTACAAGTAAGATTGCGATATTTGTAATAAATTTTATTACAATTAATGAAATTTCTATTAATCCTAATTGTATCCTATATGATTTTCATCTCAATTAGTTCTATGATTATAAATTTTCTTTTAGATAAATAAAATGTTATTTGCTTTTGAATAAGTAAAATTACAAATTTAATGTTCTTTTAAAGGTTTTAAGCAATAGGTTGGTTATAAATTATAGTTATATGCATTGTCAGTAAAATCATACTTACATGTATTTGACTCATAATTGTGCATGAGATGCCTAATTTTGTAAGGAAACACAATCCTTGAAATTTCTGTACCTCTGAATTTTTATACACGGGTCAGATGAAAAATGAGATTACATTGATTTTCATTTGCGCAATTTAATTAATTAAAATGTACAAAAGCATTACAAATTTTAACAGAACAAAAACTTAAATAGTGTTCCATACAAAAATAATATATAAAATATTTGTGGACCTGTCCGTATTGAGATGGGTCCAAATTTTAGGCAAATCTCCGAATTGCCGCTTTTCAAACCAAACATAAACCTGCGGTTCACAGTTTGCAATCCAAGTCTAGGTATATCGTCAACAAAGGGTTTACCGCACAATTATGTACTATTGATAACACAATCAAGTATGACCTACATGTGTTGAAAATTGCAATCACAATTATGTACGGCAAGAAAATGTTTGTGAACAAATTTTCAGGAAAAAAATCGAAATTAAAAAGTTCAAAAATAATTACAAAATTTTAAAAAAAAGAATATTAGTTTTTTTTGTTATTAAGAAATTAAAATCTAAAAAATTAATCAGGGCTTATTTCTTACCCTACAACTTTTTCCAAAAAAAAATCTATTTTATTTCCATATTTGATAAAACGAGCCTAAGTTTGAAAATTTTGGTTATATCAGAGCTGTCTAGGGGAGATAAAAAAAAGAGAAGAATATATTTTAGAGAAAATGGCATATTCAACACGTTACTGGGAAGAAGATCTCCGTTTACGCAATTACCAAGTTCGCACGAATTCTCCGACCTCCTCAAACTTCAATTTTATCGATTCATACATACATACATTTTCCCTTCTGACACAAGAGTCCGTTGGCTTTTCGTATCCTTTGCTTGAACTCTCCTCAATCATCCAAATTACTGTTAGACAAGAGAAAGCGGTAGAACACGGGAGACCTACTGAATCATGGCGACCCCAAAATTTATCGAGAGCCAGAAAGACGTGTTTCTTTACGCTTCCATTTTCGAGTCTGACAAAGGTAATGCCTTCTTCAAATTGCCCATCTTCTGTTCATCCTAATGAGACTTCAGAACTCTTGATCATTTTTCATATCTGTAATTGACCTTTTCTTTTCTAATGTTGCAAATTATGCGATTGGATTGCAGATGAAGCAGAGAAATCTATTGGGTCCTTGATTGAAAGGAAGATCGATTTCCTTGAGAACTTGAATTCAAGGGTAAATTACAAATTGTAATGATCAACTGTTGCTACATTGTCGATTTTCTCCTGTATTTCTTTTGTTGTGAATTTGGGGTTCTGGCCTTACCTCCTTGCAATTGCAACATGATGGTGATTGATGCAATCTAATCGAAAGTAATTTTTTTTGTCTGGATTTGCGAGAGAGCTTAAAAAGGCTAAATTAAAACGGTTATTTTCTTCGGAAAATAATCTTCTTTAGTAGATCTGAATTTGGATGATTGAATTATAATATTACAATCTTAGTGACTTGGAAGGCAGTTTTTTCTGTATTTTGGTCATCCTCAAGTAGTACAAACATCATTCAATTAGGATCAAGAAAATCATTGACCAGCCAAGTAGGATTACAGCCAAGAACTCTGCAGATCTGTTGGAGGGAAATTGAGCAGAGCTGGACAATGTGATATTATTTTTCCCCTTCACATGGAATATGAATCGGTATATGAAAAAAAATTCATGTGTGCTATTATTAGTTTTGATTAGAATGGTCTAAATTTGCTAAATTCGATGCTTTTATGAACTTGTTTGTTGGCCGTGGAAAGGAGCACAGAAATGTGCTTAGTTCTCATTGATGTATTGCTCTATGAATCTCTTTGATTGAGGATTTTGTACATGGACATATTAATTCACAATGGAGTTTGTTAGTATCTGTGGGATGTGCTGTCTCTTGAATTCATGGTGAATGGTGTTCTATGAGTTGGAAACTTGATCTCCCAAAGTCCTGCTTTCGGTGTTATTCTTGTTTATAAAAACAGTTTATGCTTTGAACATGAAACTATTTTGAGAGCTTACCCGTTGAACTTTTCTTTGCATACATAGAGATAAGAGGCTTATTCGGTTTCAGATCCTATGTATCCATCTCCATAGGATCTGAAACCATTGCAGTTGAGGAAAATTGCCAATTAGTAGAATTTCAAATTTTAAAAAATTTCCGTTAACTTAGCTTAATGTTTCATATCCGATGGAGACTGTATACAAGATTTTACATTTTCTTAGTAAAGTCTTCAGAAAAATTGATTCAATTGTAAGGTAAATTTGGAAGTCAGATGCAATATCAGATGGTTGTGTCATCTAAATTTATCCTAGGTGTGTGGTTTCAGATCAGACAATCCTTTGTCTATAAGTTATCATCTCTTATAATTATCAGACAAATCCTAGGTGTGTGCCATTTACAGCATCTTCAACCCTCATACTCACATTAAGTTTCTTATTTCAGTTTTAAATTTCTCTTTCTACCTTAAAAAATTTTAATTGGTCAATAGATGATGGACTTTTAATTTATGACTGACATTCCAAAATTGAGTAACCAAAAGTAATATGTTATTGGACATGAGGGGAGAATTATGTCAGATCTCATCTAATTGAGAAACTTTTTTTTTTCCAAATATTACATATATTTTGATTTTCAATTTTTAAATGGCTAAAGATACTCTAATTACGTCTCACATTTTTTGCACATGTTAATTATTAAGTGTCAATTCACAGTATTATTCAGTAGATATGGTTTTATTGACTGATCACAAATTTATGGAGATACATCAAGTGTGATATTCTTATTGGAAATTAGATGTAAGTTGTAAAGGTTGAACATGGATTTATTTTTTTATAGATTTCTGATGATCATAGTTTAAACTTGCAGGTTAGCAACCGGAGAACACGTAGGTTGTTGAATGATCGGATACTAATGGAGCTTGTTCCTCGACTTAATGCTGAAGAAGTCAGGGGATTATTCTCTCCACCTCCCTTTGGTGACTACAGTTTCTTTTGTTTTTACCCTGAACATTATATCTAATTCTATGAATATGATTTCTGGATATTATTTTAACAGTTCTTAGGTTATCCTGTAATTAGACATTCACGAAGTGTTGTTCTCTTCCTCCTGTGATATGATGATTGACATGTAGTTGTTTTTTACAGGTGATATTGTCCAGGCATCACCATTTTATATGGCGAATGTGGTAGAGTGGGACAAACTTCGAAACATCGACATGGATAAACAGGTATTATACTTATCTTGACCAGAAATCATTTGTTTTATCCTTTCCCTAATTTCTTTTCTGTATGTCCATGATAATAGAGTTTATCTCGAAAATGATAATATCTCGTGATTTTTAAATTTTGAGATAAAACATAGAATTTACTAATGTGGTGTTTAATTCATCAGTGTCCTGAATACTTTTCAATATTGCATTAATAAATCATATGGATGACTTAAGACACATGCAAGTATATTTTTCAAGTGAGAGGGGATTCAATTGTAATTTTTGTTACATGGTGTCTGATGGAGATTTGGTTTCAGAAATGGTATTTTCTTCTTTCTTTCTCTTGTTCTGATCTGTCTTGATCCCTTTTAATATTTTGCAACATCCAGCAACATTGTTATTGTTTGTTCTTCATAGGCTACCATTTTGAATGGCTCGATAAACTCATCATCAAAGAGAAAATCGAATATCAGTAGTGATAAAAAGGAGGTCTTGAATGCATGGCATAGAATTGACTCAAGGACCAGAGAAGCACTTCGTCGAACCTTTCTTTCAGATCTCATTGAGGGATATGAGGTAATAGACTATAATTTAACACTGATTACCTTTCTTTCAAATCATAGTACATGCATGTTTTCTGCTTCCTAGAAAGGTTATGCGTTTTTGAACTGTTGATCCTATTTGATTCGTATCTGAGAAAGAACACAACTAGCACTTTGTTACTCAGAATTTAAGGAGTTCAACTGCCTATTAAAAAAGGTTGTCATTTTCCTGTATATCATGGCTCTATTTGGTAGAGGTAAAAAAATTAAGGAGATTATGATTATGGGATTTAAAAGGGATGTTTGGTAAGGGAATGAAAGAAATAAGATTATGGAGATTAAGGAAATTAGATTATGAGAATTTTGTAATCCTATTGAACTTAGATTATGGATTATGGGAATTAAAAGGGAGAAATTTTACCCACAATCATATTGGGCTAAAATAATATTTTTACCCCTCTTCACAATTCTCTATATTTGGTCTCTATAAGCATGTTGCTGATGTTGATATGTGATAGAAACCACTGATGTATCAGATTGCATTTTTTTTACAATCAAACTTTGTAATCTTCCCTTTATTCAGAAATCTATTCGAGCATTCATAGAAGAGGAGGGAGATACTGAGGTTCTTGTGCTTAATGTCCAAGTTCCTTTCCACCGTCTGTTGCTTCATGGTGTGTGCGAGGTAAGTATATCTCTGCTTCCAAATGAAAGTAACCGACTTTAACACTAATATGTCGTTTTTTTTTTGACAGTTTTACAACTTGACATCCGTCACAGAGACGCGGTCAGAGGATTCAGAGATGGTGAAGATGACGAGTATTAAGAGGAGGAAGAAATCGGGGTCTGTGAAACTTACGAACATAACGCTCACGCACTTCCTTAGAATGTCCAGGGAAGGGATTTGGTAACCTCAAGGCTTTGGCCGTGAATATAACCTTAAACTCACCCTTGTTGATAAACTTGTGATTTGTTGTCTTCTTCACTTGCAAATTTGTATTTGTAAATTGACGTATTTCCTGACAACCAAATTCTTGTAAATTTGTAAGCTGTTAGGATTAGGAATTTAGCATTACCTTCATATTTGTAACTTCGTATCTCAATTTAGCCAAAATGTCAAAAAATGTGTGATTTGTTTAATCTTTAAACCATCTATTTATATAATTTCTCAAACTATCAGTCCTACTTATAATTTCAAGAAAAATAATATGAAACCGTTCTAAAAAATTGTGTAATTTAAAATTAAAAGATTTGATAGCTAAAAATAATTTTTAAAAAATAGACAATACCAATATAATATTTAGGTAAAATTTTACATTGATATAAAAGTTGATCCTAAAGATAGAAGATTTTATATTTTAATTAATAATTTAGATATGTTTTTTAGTTTTTAGGATTTTATGGTTTAATTAATAATTTAGTAAAAATATTTATTGGGAGAAAAATTATGGGAATGCCACAACATCTTTATGACGGTTGTTTTAGTAGAATATTAGTTTTAATACCCGTGACCTGCACGAGTTAGATAATAATTGTGTGTCATAACATTTTTTGATAGCTCATTATGTTGACAATTGTCTTAATTGTTATATACTTTTTGTAATGCTGTATTTTTCACATTATGAATGGAAATCAAGCAATAATTCAAATCTTGTAATAACAATCGGGAAGGAGGATTTTGGAACAATATCCTTTGAGATACTCGAATTCCAAAGTTAGTATCTATAACGCCCGGAATTTTATTAATTTTATTCCGGATTTGGAGCACCTTGTAGTTTATCCCGTAGGCCCGAGATGCCGAGTGCCGGGATTTATTCCTAAGAAAATCCTGAGCCGACTCGTCGTTTTTCCTCTTTTTTCGCGTTCCGACCCTTCGTTCCGGGTTAAAAATAACAAAGGGTCGTTTCCGATCACTCGTTCCGTGGGGAGGGACAAGAGGTCAGCTGACCCCTTGGTCCCCTCACCCCTTTTGTCAGCCAAAGTCTTCCCTCTCTCCTCCCTTAGATCACTTTGCACGTTACACTCCTTTCACTCCATCTCTTCACTCTCTTCTCTTTCCTTCTCATCTCTTCTCCATGGTTACTTGAGGATCCAAATTGTGGAACTGCAGAAGAAGATCATAGGCTGTTGGTAAGCTCTTCCCTCTTCCTTCCCTCTCTTCCTTGCTGCTCTTTCCCTCTTTCTTCCTTCCTTCTTCATCCATGGCCATGGATGAAGCTTGGAAAGGTTTTCACTCAACCCTTGTGCATGTCTAGGTTCTTAGCTCGTTTAAATCAAGGAGAGGTGCCTAAGACCCGTGGAGAGTGTTTGGAGAAGATCCAGCAAGAGAAGAAGGACTTTGGAGCCAAGGATCCAAAGTCGAAGACGAAGAAGATGACGTTCTGCGCAAAACCCGCGGGGCGGCTCAACAGGACCGCGGGAGCGGCCAGCCACAGGGGCGGACCAGCAGGCCGCGGGTGCGGCTCAGCACGCCGCGGACGCGGCTCGGCACGGCCGCGGGCGCGGCTCGGCACGGCCGCAGGGGCGGCGGCAGGCACTTGGCTCGGGCGGCAGCGGACGGCCGCGGGTGCGGCGTGACTCGGGCGCAGGGGCGGCGGCAGACGGCCGCGGGTGCGGCGTGACTCGGGCGCGGGTGCGGCTCCTGGAAAGCGAAGCAGTCCTCCGCGGGTGCGGCTCCTTGTTCCGCGGGGGCGGCTCCTGTGTCCGCAGGGGGCGCCGGCTTGACTCCGCGGCTGCGGTTTCGGCAACAGTAGGTCCCTCCTCTCCTTTCCTCTTCGTTCCTTCCTTAGTATTGATGTTGGATCTTGTTAGTAGCATGCCTAGGATGGATCTAGAGTAGCTTGGAATGCCACTTAGTGGTTGTGAACCTAGGAGCCCTTAAGGCTCGATGTAAGTGATGGATATGAGCATGTGAGCATGATGGACCTTCTAGGCTATCTTGTGCCTCTTTGGTTGAGGATTACTCTTGTGGAATTATGGACTGTTGTGGGTTGTTGCATGTGTTGAGAGTGTGATGAATACTTGGTACCTAGGATGCATTCCTAGTTTGAGGGTTATGTGATCTTGCATAGATCACTAGAGTGAAGTCTAAGACTTCTTGAGTGTGAGTATGTATTGATATGCATATCTCTTGTGAGCAGGTTGTGGGCTTCCTCCTTAAGGAAGCAAGAGTGTGGTGACTTGAGTGTGGTGATGAGGTAAGTCTCCGGACTTACTTAGCTCGTATTTTACGTATTAGCATTGATGTGTGCTTGGTGGTGTGTGTTTATGTTCTTGTTATAACATCTAAACCGGTAAATAGGACCACCGACCTTATATTATTGTTTGACCCAAGTGTATGATAACGGGCGGTGACAATCTGCCTGACTCGGCGTTAGTCTAGGAGATTCTCGACGACTAGCCCGGCGGGTGATATGGTCGGGTGCATCCGTACCATTCTTTGCCAGTAAGTAGGGACCGAGGCGAGATCACGGTGGTCTCGTGTCACAACCGAAGTTGAATTAGAACGGGATATGACTAAGTAATAAAAAGATAATAAACGGGACTTGCGTGTTTTATGATGTGTGATATGTATGTGTTTGTGCCTTCACTGCTTTTCTAATGCTTAGAATATGAGCTAACGGTTTTAAACCGTTTGTGTAGATGACTTGCAGGTTAGGGATGCCGCCGAGTGAGGTGGAGGAGTGGACAGCCGGGGTCTCCGTACATTATAGGAAGGGGACGTTTTTGGGTTATGTTTCATGTCGTTTGGTTGGGGAATGTTGCTGTACGTTTTAGACTTTCGTATCGGGGTGGTGTTGTTTTGAGGACTCAGCTGAGTTTCCACTTTGTATTTGTTACATTTCGTTTCCATATGCATTAAAAACGGTTTTTAGTTTTCGCCTTTATTTGTGCCTTGTTGGAAAGGTCCGGTGATATTGTTGTCAAGCTAAGGGTCGGGACCCATTGTGAGGTTTCGCCCGTAGCACCCGAGTCCCGCGGATTTGGGGTGTTACAAAAGTGGTATCAGAGCCCTAGGTTGACAACAATGGCACTCGCAATCTTTTTAAAGGCCGAATGAGGAATAAACAGAACCCACACGGGTTCTGACTTTTCGTTTTCAAAATCATGTGCATGAGTCGGGTTTGAGTTAGAATGTACGGGACCACCACTCCTTCCGCAAACCTCGGCGACATAGATCGCTGGATTAGAAGTATGTACTTATATTATTATATAGTTATATATATGTATGACCTTAGGATGTTTGTGGATTTGTATGTACCTAGCTATGTATGTGACCTTAGGATGTTTTGGGCTTGTATGCCTTGGATGTGTATTGTGACCATATTTACCGTTATGCTTTTAGAAGTTTATCATACCGAATTCATAAGTAGTACCTACGCAATTATACTTAAGTAAACGTCATACGCTATTAAATAGCACGTATGGGAGCTACCGCTTACGTAGGACCCGCCAGGGGTAGACCCCCTCTTTCTTCTACCGTCCCGAGACAGGGACGAGTAGGAAGACCTCCAGGCGTGAGAGGTCGGGGACGTATCCCCATTGCGGACCCGCCAGTTGTGGATCCGCCAGTAGATAAGGTTCCCGTAGAGGACGTCTCCGAGAGCATCGTTCCCGAGGCTGGGGATAGGACCGTTGGGAGGTCCGGGGCGCAGAGTTCTCCATCTGCCAGGACCAGGGGAGCATCCATTGGAGCTACCGTTTTTGAGGTCTACGTACGACAAGAACAATGGAGATAGCAAACTTAAGTTCTTCAAGAAGACGCGTGGACAACTAAAGACGCGAATCAAGGAGGAGATGGGTGCATTCTAACAAGGTTAAAGTTGGTGTTCCATCACGAGAAGTGAAGCTTTCCTTAGACGCTCCTAAGCTTTGGAGTCAAGATGAGAACGTGATCAAACCAAGTGTGAAAGATGTAAGATACCGTAAGTTAAGCTTACGAGTTACCATTAAGTGAAGAGTCAACATTACGAGAGTTATGACAAGAATGGCAAGGTGGAGATTTACGCGGAGTTGACCGGTTTCTGCCATGACGATAACGCGAAGAAACGCCAAAAAGGATGGAGTAGGTATAAATGATGATCCTAAGAAGATGAGAGCAACACGTGATGCTAACTAACGTTAGAGATTTTGAGAAGACGCACTTACAAGATATCATGAAGCGCGGTTAAGCCTATGAAGGCGAGTCATGTGACTCAACAACGCCGAGAAGGGTATATTTATCTCGCCGAAGGAAAAGGAAGCGTGGAATGAAGAATGAGTTAACGGAGTTTAAGATACCCCGAGAAGGTAGCTTTCATGAGAATGGTAACATGGAAGCATATAAGAATGGTAAGTCATTGACATGTGAGAAGGTCAGTTATTAACTAATTGGTGACAACGGAGAACGCGCATGTGCGGATGGTCTATGGATGAGTGTGGGGGAAAGTAACTAGGTTGTGGGATCATAAAGGAACGGTAACAAGAACTTAGAATACATCTTAAACTCTGGATTTGAATTTGTTATGGAGAACACCAGTTTGCGGAAAGAGAAATGGTTATCTCCATTTGTACATCGATTACAATGAGCCGAACAAGATTACAATGAAGAACAAGTACCCCCTTACCACGTATAGATGATCTACTCGACCGGTTGCAAGGGTCGGTGGTCTCTTCTAAAATCGAGTTAAGGTTTGATTGTCACGAGTTGTAGTGATTCCATATGGGCTTACTAATGCCCCGAATAAGACATTTTGGTCTACTCTCGAAGAAGAAAGAAGTTGTATGACCAGTTGTCTCGGGATGACAACCCCCGAAGGATGTGAAAGAAGTTACAAGTTTTCTTGGATGTGCTGATCATCACCGGATTTGTGGAGAGATTCTCCAAGTAACACCATCTATGGCTAACCTACTCCGGATGACGATGAAGTATTGAGTGGGACGAAAATGGACAATGGAGTTGTTGAGAGTTAAGAGGAGATTCATTGGTGCAACTGTTTTGAAATTGCCTCGAGGTATGATCGGTTTGAAGTGTACAAGTGATTCTTCAAGACATGGTCTTGATTGCGTATTGAGAGACGATGTAAAAGTTATAGCATACATGTCTCGTTGGTAGAAGCAGTGTGAAGCTAAGTATTTCCTTCATTACTTAGAACTTGCCACAAGAATTGAGGAATCGTAACATCAAAGTGTGGTTTGACAAGAACCAAAGCCAACGGTGTAAATTGAAGTTCGATCTTTTTTTGTTAGAGACAAGCAAAGGAGAAACATAATGGAAATGTTGTAGTGAGAAAACCCGAGGAGGAAGTTGAGTTTCCGATACATCGGACCTTTTTGAGATCTTAGCGCAAGTTGGGAAAGTGTTTTACCGCTGGCATGGCCGCCGAGAGTAGAGGGTGTCAACCGGCTAGAGTCCGTTTCTTCATGGCCGCCTCCTAGGACGGTCAAGGAGGTGCGCAGTTTCTTGGGCTTAGCGGGATACTACCGCCGTTTTTGTTGAGGGTTTCTCCGTGATTGCACGACGCTCACTCCTTGCTGAGGAAGTCTACCATGTTCGTCTGGTCCGAGCCTTGTCAGCGCAGCTTCGAGGAGCTGAAGAGGAGGTTGACCTCCGCTTCTGGTTTAGCCCAGCCTGAGGGCGTAGAGGATTTTGTAGTGTATAGTGACGCCTCCAAGCTAGGATTGGGGTGCTTTTTGATGTAGAGAAGTAGGGTTATTGCGTACGCTTCTCGGCAGCTGAAGCCGTACGAGGAGAATTACCCTACCCATGATATTGAGCTAGCGGCAGTGATTCATGCCCTGAAGATCTGGCGACATTACTTGTACAGGACTACGTGCCAGATCTTCACAGACCATAAGAGTCTGAAGTATATATTCACTCAGCGGGAGTTGAATAACCGCAGAGGAGATGGTTTGAGCTGATTAAGGACTTTGACTTGGAGATTTTATACCATTCCGGGGAAGGCGAACGTAGTCGCCGATGCTTTGAGTAGGAGACACCTCGAGAGGAGGCTATAGCTCGGCTTACGTTCAGCCTCAGCTGCAGAGGGATTTGATGGGTTTGGAGTTGGATATCCGGTTCCCGGGTACGACTTGTTTGTCCGAGTTGGAGGTACTACCTGACCTGTCCGGAGAGATCCTGCAGAAGCAGGAGAGATGTCCCATTTTGATGAGGATCCGGGACAAGATGTCCCGAGGAGAGGCACCGCAGTTTATCACGGGAGCAGACGGGCTACTGAGACGTCAGGGACGTATTTGTGTACCGTCGGATCAGGAGTTGAGAGAGCGGATTTGGCATGAGGCCCCATTCACACCTTACGCAGTGCACCCAGGCGCGAGTAAGATGTACCAGGACATTAGGAGATCTTATTGGTGGGCGGGCTCAAGCCGATATAGCTAGATATGTGGCCCGATGCGCGACCTGCCAGCAGGTCAATCGACCACCAGAGACCCGGAGGAGGAGCTTCACCACTGCCGTGCCGCAATGGAAGTGGGAGGACATATCCATGGATTTCGTACCGGTCTAAGACCGAGTAGGAGCTTGGACGCGATATGGGGTAGTAGACGGTTTGACGAAGACGCACGTTTCATTCCTATACGGGAAACGTGCCGGTGAGTCGTTTAGCGAGGAGTTTACCGACAGATTGTGAGGTTACATGGAGTCCGAGGACCATCATCTCGGACAGGGACGGGCGTTTTACCTCGAGGTTCTGGCAGCAGGTACACGCCGCCCTAGGTTCGAGTCTCCATTTCATCACCGCATACCATCCTCAGACCGACGGCCAGTCCGAGCGGACTATTCAAACATTGGAGGATATGCTACGAGCATGTGTATTAGATTGGGGATAGGTATGACCAGATCACCTCCCGTTGGTCGAGTTTTCGTATAATAACAGCTGGCACGCGTCGATTGGGATGGCACCATATGAGGCATTGTATGGGCGGATATGCCGTACTCCCTTATGTTGGGACGAGCCGGGGAGCTCTAGCGTGGTAGCTCCAGATCAGGTACGGGACGACATGGTGAGAGTTGCTTTGATCCGAGAGAGGATGTTGGCTGCGTAGAGCCGCAGAGGTCGTATGCGGATAGGAGACATAGACCTCTCGAGTTCAGAGTAGGAGCTCAAGTGTGGTTGAGGGTATCACCGACGCGGGGCGTCAGGCGATTCGGCATTAAGGGAAGCTAAGCCCCGATATGTCAGACGATTCGAGATCTTGGAGAGAGTCGGTGAGGTGGCGTACCGGTTAGCACTGCCACCGCGGTTTGGAGGGTATACACCCGGTCTTTCATGTCTCTCAGCTGAGAGAGTACATACATGACCCGAGACACACCATCAGTCACGAGGACCTAGTGGTCGAGCCGGACCATACTTCTGCAGAGCACCCGATAGCGGTCTTAGAGCGGAGTACGAGACTCCTTCGATCGAAGGAGATACCGATGTTGAGGATTCAGTGGTCGAGGCGAGGAGCCGATGAGGCTACATGGGAGACGGAGGATAGTATCCGGAGGAACTATCCCGAGTTTATGCAGACATAGTGACATCGATAGGACCGTCGGGTTAGTTCCGAGATCTTCCTTGATTGCTTACTATGCTATGTGTTTTGTTGAGTTTTGAGTACCTTGCGAGGTCTTTATGTGATGCTTTACGTAGAGTTGGATTAGAGCCAATAGTTAACGGTTTATGAGTTCCACGTGGTTTCGAGATAGATTGGTCGGAGAGTGTTGGGTTTAGCAAGTTTCGGGACGAAACTTGTTTTTAGGGGGGTTAGTTGTAACGCCCGGAATTTTATTAATTTTATTCCGGACTTGGAGCACCTTGTAGTTTATCCCGTAGGCCGAGATGCCGAGTGCCGGGATTTATTCCTAAGAAAATCCCGAGCCGACTCGTCGTTTTTCCTCTTTTTTCGCGTTCCGACCCTTCGTTCCGGGTTAAAAATAACAAAGGGTCGTTTCCGACCCCTCGTTCCGTGGGAGGGACAAGAGGTCAGCTGACACCCTTGGTTCCCTCACCCCTTTTGTCAGCCAAAGTCTTCCTTTCTCCTCCTTGGATCACTTTGCACGTTACACTTCTTTTACTCCATCTCTTCACTCTCTTCTCTTTCCTTCTCATCTCTTCTCCATGGCTGCTTGAGGATCCAAATTGTGGAACTACAGAAGAAGATCACAGGCTGTTGGTAAGCTCTTCCCTCTTCCTTCCCTCTCTTCCTTGCTGCTCTTTCCCTCCTTCTTCCTTCCTCCTTCATCCATGGCCATGGATGAAGCTTGGAGAGATTTTCACTCAGCCCTTGTGCATGTATAGGTTCTTAGCTCGTTTAGATCAAGGAAAGGTGCCTAAGACCCGTGGAGAGTGTTTGGAGAAGATCAAGCAAGAAGAGAAGGACTTTGGAGCAAGGATCCAAAGTCGAAGACGAAGAAGAGAGACGTTCTGCGTAGAACCCGCGGGCGGCTCAACAGGACCGCGGGAGCGGCCAGCCGTAGGGGCGGACCAGCAGGCCGCGGGTGCGGCTCAGCATGCCGCGGGCACGGCTCGGCACGGCTGTAGGGGCGGCGAAAGGCACTTGGCTCGGGCGGCAGCGGACGGCCGCGGGTGCGGCGTGACTCGGGCGCGGGGGCGGCGGCAGACGGCCGCGGGTGCGGCGTGACTCGGGCGCGGGTGCGGCTCCTGGCAGGCAACGCAGTCCTCCGCGGGTGCGGCTCCTTGTTCCGCGGGGGCGGCTCCTGTGTCCGCAGGGGGCACCGGCTTGACTCCGCGGCTGCGGTTTCAGCAACAGTAGGTCCCTCCTCTCCTTTCCTCTTCGTTCCTTCCTTAGTATTGATGTTGGATCTTGTTTGTAACATGCCTAGGATGGATCTAGTGTAGCTTGGAATGCCACTTAGTGGTTGTGAACCTAGGAGCCCTTAAGGCTCGATGTAAGTGATGGATATGAACATGTGAGCATGATGGACCTTCTAGGCTAACTTGTGCCTCTTTGGTTGAGGATTACTCTTGTGGAATTATGGACTGTTGTGGGTTGTTGCATGTGTTGAGAGTGTGATGAATACTTGGTACCTAGGATGCATTCCTAGTTTGAGGGTTATGTGATCTTGCATAGATCACTAGAGTGAAGTCTAAGACTTCTTGAGTGTGAGTATGTATTGATATGCATATCTCTTGTGAGCAGGTTGTGGGCTTCCTCCTTAAGGAAGCAAGAGTGTGGTGACTTGAGTGTGGTGATGAGGTAAGTCTCCGGACTTACTTAGCTCGTATTTTACGTATTAGCATTGATGTGTGCTTGGTGGTGTGTGTTTATGTTCTTGTTATAACATCTAAACCGGTAAATAGGACCACCGACCTTATATTATTGTTTGGCCCAAGTGTATGATAACGGGCGGTGACAATCTGCCTGACTCGACGTTAGTCTAGGAGATTCTCGGCGACTAGCCCGGAGGGTGATATGGTCGGGTGCATCCGTACCATTCTTTGCCGGTAAGTAGGGACCGAGGCGAGATCACGGTGGTCTCGTGTCACAACCGAAGTTGAATTAGAACGGGATATGACTAAGTAATAAAAAGATAATAAACGGGACTTACGTGTTTTATGATGTGTGATATGTATGTGTTTGTGCCTTCACCGCTTTTCTAATGCTTAGAATATGAGCTAACGGTTTTAAACTGTTTGTGTAGATGACTTGCAGGTTAGGGATGCCGCCGAGTGAGGTGGAGGAGTGGACAGTCGGGGTCTCCGTACATTATAGGACGGAAACGTTTTTGGGTTATGTTTCATGTCGTTTGGTTGGGGAATGTTGCTGTACGTTTTAGACTTTCGTATCGGGGTGGTGTTGTTTTGAGGACTCGGTTGAGTTTCCACTTTGTATTTGTTACATTTCATTTCCATATGCATTAAAAACGGTTTTTAGTTTTCGCCTTTATTTGTGCCTTGTTGGAAAGGTCCGGTGAAATTGTTGTCAAGCTAAGGGTCGGGACCCATTGTGAGGTCTCGTCCGTAGCACCCCGAGTCCCGCGGATTTGGGGTGTTACATTATCAATCCTAAAAACAATTAGGTTTTATTAAATTAAATGTTAGAGTACATGATTTGGGTTAACGAATAGACGGCACTATAAAATTGATAAGGTGACCGCACGAAATTACGCTAAGTATTAGTTCACGGGTTGTTTTATTATATAAGATAGATAAGAAGTCGTGTAAAACTTATACTAACAAAAAAAGAAATGTAAAACAAATCATAAATCTTAATTAACAATATTAAATAATAATATATTAAAATGTAAATGAAAGAGATTTATATAATATATGTAGCATGTCTAAGTAAAAAAATTACATTATTAAATATTTAAATTTAAATAGTGAACTACATAACAATTAATAAGACAAATAGATATGATAAGTTATTAATATAATAAATATTACAAAAAAAGATTTTTTTTAGAAAGTCAAAATAATAACAACTATCAATTAAACTCAAAATAATACCAACTTTGAAAATTATTAAAAATGATACATACTATTAACGTATTTATAAAAAATAATATAACTTATTTTTCCGGAAAATAATTCTAACTCCATTGATGATTGGACAACTAATTTTTTACATGTCATTAAAAAATTTAGGATTATCAGTGTAATGTATTTTTTTTTTTAAAAATAAATTAATTTGTTAAAAGTCATAAATTAAGTATAATATTTTAGATTTTATAAAAAAAAATCAAAATTTTCTTGATTTTTTTTCCTGATGTTTTAAAATAATTTTAGGTAAATGACAAAAAAATTTTATTAAAAATATATGATTTATTTTTAAAAAGTCGATATTTTTTTAAAAATAAAATCGATATTTATTATTTTAGGGAATTTATTTTTTGATTTTTTCCAACATATTTTAATATGAAATTTATGAGTTTTTATACAAACTCATTTAAAACACATCTGAAATATTTTTCAAAAAAATATTAAAAACGATTTTTTATTAAATGAAAGAACACTTATTATAAAAAAAGGGAATTTTTTAATTCTAAAATTTTCTTTATTCTAAAAAAATGAAAAAATATTTTTGGGAATAGTTTAAAAAAAACTTATTTTAGAAAAAAAATAAAGTTCAACTAAAAATTAGAATTATAAATAAAAAAAATATTAAGATTTTTAAAAGTTTAAATAAAAATGGGTGAAATTACAAAGTAGGTAAGTTTTTATGATAAAAAGAAAGTGTGTAGGCTAAATATATGAATGAAGTAAATATGCACCTATATAAGGACTAGGTTAAAATTTTTCATTCACTATTTCATTCACCAGCCGTCAATCTCTCAATCTTTCATACCGAAAAAATTTGACGACAAATTCTTCCATGATTTTCTCAATGTCCTTACCTGATTCATCAAATTTTTCATCAAATTCAACACAGATCTCGACATATCCTTACCTGCTTCATCAATAAACTCAAATTCTTCATAAAATTGAACACATATCTCGACAATATCCTTACCTGCTTCATCAATCAACTCAAATTCTTCCACGATTCTAGACAAGTTCTTCCACGATCTTAAACGATTTTCGAACGGTACTAATCGACAGAGAAAAATTTGGATAATCCGAAATCGTTCTTCTCCTTCAACGACATTTTTCAAGACAATCGTTCTCCATCATTTAGTCATGTATGAGAATTTGTGTGATTTATGGTATAGTTTTGGTTGAATGTGGTTGAAGGTTGTCTTCCTTTTACCTCAATACTTCCCTTTCGTTTGTAACAGAGCAAAATTTTGGTATTAAGATGTGTAAACTGTTGTTGAGGATAGTTGGCTAACAAAATGAAGCAAAATTTTGGTAATAAGATGTGTAAACTGTTGTTGAGGATAGTTGGGTAACAAATGAAGCAAAATTTGGGTAATAAGATGTGTAAACTGTTGTTGAGAATAGTTGGATAACAAATGAAGCAAAATTTTGGTAATAAGATGTGTAAACTGTTGTTGAGGATAGTTGGGTAACAAATGAAGCAAAATTTTGGCAATAAGATGTATAAACTGTTGTTGAGGATAGTTGGGTAACAGATGTAAGAGCCCTATTCTTTCGGACCGAGATTGGACCTTAGCCGAGATTGGCTTTTGCCGAGATTGGCCTTTCCGCACCCGCGGGCATGACTGCCGCCCCTGCGGGTTTCCGCCCTTGCGGGTCAGGGAACCGCCCCTGCGGTTTCCGGCGGTTGTAGCCGGTTTTGTTGACTCCTTTGACCGTGCTTTACCTTCTTCTTTAAGTACTTCCCTTGGCCAATGAGCAAGGGTTTCTCACTCCTTTCCAGCTTACCACGTTCTCCTTGCTTTCCCTTTGCTTCTTCTTGATCTTGTGTGATTCCTTCTTGGTTTTAGAAGAGTTTTGATGTGACTTTGATGAGGATGATGCTAGTGATGTGTGTTGCTGTGCTTGGAAGCCAGTAAGGGTTGGTTGGTGATCAATTACCTAGTTAACCACAGCTGTGGTAAGCTTCCTCCTTCCACTTCTCTTCTTTCTTCTTTGATTCCATCTCTTTAGCTTAGGATTAGATGAATTGAATGTAGAGTGATGTTGGAATGTGTATGTTGTTGCATGTGTGTGACTTTGGATTGGAATAGAAGTGATTTGATCACGTGAAGAGCTGAAGAGAAGCCGTGGGATCACGTTCTGCACTGTCGCCGCCCCGCGCCTAGAAGCCGCCGCCCCTGCGGAAACCGTGCCGCAACGCCCGCGCCAGCGCCTTGCCTGCGTCCCGTGTCACCGCGCCTGCGGCTGATCCCTGCCGCGCCTGCGGGTTGTCTACTCCACTCTTGCATCTCTTGATCACGTAGGTGCGTCTTGTCCCGGGACTACCCATAGTTGGGTAGCTCCTTTCCTTTCCTAGTATGAGGGAACTAGTACCATGCTAGGTATCGGTTTATGATGAGTATGTTATTGATATGCCGGTTACGGCTTTGAGGTTTACGAGTTGGATATGATCCTTATGGATCCCTTGGGTCTAGGTGTGACCCCTTCGTGTGATAGGAGTTTGATATATATATATGTATGCCTTGTATAGGCTTTGTTGTCCTCCAGTTTGGAGTGGACCTGAGTGTGAGCTGATCGTAGTGATACGACTTTTGAGATTGAGGTAAGTCCATAGGACTTACTTAGCTGCCATCCTTATATTGGATGTGTGCATGAGTGGTGTTTGTTATATGCTTTATAGCATGCGTTATGATGGTCACCGACCTATGTTATATTGACCGCCCATTGTAGTGGCTGTGACAACTTACCTTTGATCCCGTAGTGGAGTCTGGGAAGTTCTCTGTAAGCTAGTTAGTTCTGGTATACGGGAAGTACACCTACCACTAGCTCCATATGGTATACGGGAAAGTGCACTGATACCACTCCAGCTAGCTATTGCACGCAGAGGTGAGGATTATATTCATTCCTCTTGTCACGTATTTTCATATACCGAATTATATACTCTTGAGTGATTAACGTTATAAAGATAATAAACCGGGTAAATGTGTGATATCATGATGAGGTGTTAATATTATTGATATGTGATTGTGCTCTAGCATCTTCTTATATATGTGTATGATTAGCTAACGGTTTTATACCGTGTTGTAGATCCTTTGCAGGTTAGGAGAGCTGCAGAGTGATTCAGAGGGGTGATCTGCTGAGGGTTCCGTACACTGGGCGTTATCGTGGGATTTTGGGTTATTATTATTGTATGGATTTCTGTTTGACTTTGTACTCAGCAGTACTCTGTATCATCCTTTTGATATGTACATATATATATATCAGTTTTATGTTTTGTTTTAAATTATTGGTGCCTTGTTGTAAGATTCAGTGAACTTGTTGTCAGGCTAGGGTTAGGATCCATTGTGAGATCCTAGCCCAGTAGCACTCTGAGTCCTACGGATTTGGGGTGTTACAACAAATGAAGCAAAATTTTGGTAATAAGATGTATAAATTGTTGTTGAGGATAGTTGGGTAACAAATGAAGGAAAATTTGGGTAATAAGATGTGTAAACTGTTGTTGAGGATAGTTGAGTAACAAATGAAGGAAAATTTGGGTAATATGATGTATAAACTGTTGTTGAGGATAGTTGGGTAACAAATGAAGGAAAATTTGGGTAATAAGATGTGTAAACTGTTGTTGAGGATAGTTGGGTAACAAATGAAGTAAAATTTGGGTAATAAGATGTGTAAACTGTTGTTGAGGATAGTTGGGTAACAAATGAAGGAAAATTTGGGTAATAAGATGTGTAAACTGTTGTTGAGGATAGTTGGGTAACAAATGAAGTAAAATTCGGGTAATAAGATGTGTATACTGTTGTTGAGGATAGTTGGGTAACAAATGAAGGAAAATTTGGGTAATAAGATGTGTAAAATGTTGTTGAGGATAGTTGGGTAACAAATGAAGGAAAATTTGGAGGCAATTGGGTAACAACTTATATTTTATATATCATAGTTATTGTACATGAATATATAATGAAAATTTGTTAAACAGGAATGACGTTTCCATACGTTACGGCATATTTTGGAGGCAATTGGGTAGTTGAGGATAGAGAATGGAATTTTGCTGGAAATATCTCAAGTAAGCCATTGATTGTTGAAGAAGGAATATTATTTGATGATCTAAAGACTTTGATTGTCTCACGGTTCAAAATATGTATGTCAACGTTTGAAGTTGAGTTATCGTACAAGAATCCTTTCAATTGCCCACTCCGGCCATTTGATGTTAATACATTAGAGGATTTTGAAGCTTTTGTGGAAATTAATAAAATGGAAAAGTTTTCTTGGAGTATTCCATTGTGTATCAAAACAGTTGAAGTTGAAGATTGTTGGGGTAATGAAATTGTGGAAGAGCCAATTAAGGAAGTTTTGACACTTGTATCACAAACAATGGATGTAGAGCTTCAAGCAGAAGATTGGGTAACAAAAGATTTGGTTACAGAAGATCAGATAACAGAAGATCGGGTAACAGAAGATTGGGAAATTATGAAAGGCAAAACTTACAAGACCAAAATAGAAGTGAAGAACTCATTGTGTTTAAATGCAATAGTGGAATGTTCTCAATAAGAATAGTGAAATCAAGAAAGAGGTCCGTAACAGTAAGGTGTATTGACAAAGAGCGCAAATGGAGGGTGTGTTTCACAATGCAAGGCAAATCATCAACCTTTATCACAACAGTGTTTGAAAAAACACACACTTGTTCAATGCACTTGAGGAGGAAAAGCAAGAGGAATCCTTCATTTTATGTCATAGCTAAAAAGGTGAAAGCAATGTAAGTAATACCCAACCTTCATTTTATGTCAACACTTAATTTTGTAACCATATGTTTGAATACAAAGTTATGTTATATGCAAGACTATTACCAAAGATATTGATATTAATACCAAAACTTGTTACCAAATAGGTTAATACCCAAGTAGTTTGTATTCAATAATCTTATCCAATAGGTCAATACCCAAGATTGTTACCCAAGTAGGTCGAATTAATCTTTTCATACCAAATAATGTTACCCAACCTTAATACTGTTACGTATGAATGTTACCCAACCTTAATACACAATACATTTAAATGCAATTGTGTTACCCATTCCTGTTACCCAACTTGTTATACTATGTTATGTTATGTTATGTTAATATGTATGTATTGTATAGGTATGGTGATACAAATACATTACCTTCGGTCAATCAAATTATCACTGTTATGAAAAGTCTACACCATGTTGATGCTAGCTACTGAAAGTGTTGGAAAGCACAAGAAGTTGTCAAAGACATGATAAGAGGAACGTCAAAGGATAATTACAAGAGAGTGCCGTCTTACTTATACATGTTAATGTATTCCAACCCAGGAACCGTTGTTCATTTGGAACGTGATAATAATAATTGATTCAAATATTTATTTCTGGCCTTTGGGCAGTCTATTAGAGGATATCAAGCAATGCGAAAGGTAAGAGATGTCCTTCAATTATTCGTTCATATAATATGTTGGGTATCTTATATTTAGCTATGTTGATAAATATATAACAAATGACAAATTAAATATAGGTGATTACAGTAGACGGTACTCATTTGAAAGGAAAGTATGGAGGAGTGTTGTTACTTGCCTGTGCACAAGATGCAAATCAACAAATATACCCAATTGCATTTGCGATCGTTGATGGGGAAAATGATGCCTCGTGGGAATACTTTTTCAGAAATATGAAGCAGATCATACCGGATAACATTGAACAAGTGTTTATTTCTGATAGACATAATTCTATGAAAAAAAGGTATTGCAACCCACTATGAAAGAGCATTCCATGGATTTTGTATTTGGCATATTAAAGAGAATCTTAGAAAGAGGACAACATCAAAAAGAGTCTTGCGAATGTTCATAGATGCTGCAAAGAGTTATAAAAAGGTGAAGTGCATGGAACTACTTAATAATATAACAATGGTAAGTTTCATTTATATTAACAATGAGTTTCTATATGTATTTTAATTTAAGTTATATTTCTTGATTCACCTAATTCATTGGGTATTTGAACATGAGCGCTTGCATTCTCTCTGGCTAAAAGGTACAACATTATGACCAGTAACAATGCTGAAAGTGTGAATAAAGTTATGAAGGATGGAATGGAGTATCCAGTTTTAGCATTGTTGGATGAGATTAGACAGTTCATGAGTAGGTGGTATGCAGAGCTTCGTCAGAAATCTAATGCTTGGGTAGATTTAGCTCCTCCAAATATTGAAGAAAAAATCCAAAAGAGGTTTGTAGAGTGTTCAAACTACTTTGTTTACGTGATGGATGCGAATATATTGGAGTTTGAAGTACGAAAGGGAGAAGAACGAGAAATAGTTTGTTTGTTTGGAATTAAGATGTTGTACATGCCACGAGTTCGACATTGAAGAAATTCCGTGTATTCATGTCATAGCTGCAGCCAAACGTGTGAATCAAAATCCATCTTCCCTCATTGGAAAATATTACACTTGTGATAATTGGAAGGTTGGGTATGTGGAAACTATATATCCTTTACCTAACAAATCGGAATGGAATGTTCCATTGGAAACAACAATGTTGGTCTGTGAGCCACCTAAAAGGCGTAAGAGGACTGGAAAAATGGCAAAAGCTAGGATTAAAGCTTCATGGGAGAAGAATCGCAAGAAGAAATGTAGTTGTTGTGGTATAGTTGGACATAACAAAAAAACTTGTACAAATCAACCAAAGTAAGATGTTTGGATGAGTAGGTAGTGGATTATGGACTCGCTTTTTCATATTTTTTGAGGAAGTTTCGGAGTATGTTTTTACAGATTTTTAATGCAAATTATTGTTACACAAGTGAAATTGTTACTTTGATAATATTTTTAATACTTAAGCATGTAACTAATAGATCAAACTTGTTACTAGTTAAACAAAGTTACAAGCATATATTGATTGCATATTTAGACCACCATAACATGTAATACTCCAAGAAAGATAAAAAAAAAAAAGTAAGTGAATGAGTAATAATGATAATATCCAAGCATAGATTATATTCAAAAGCACAAGTTGTTGTTACCCAATGACATAAAAGTTAAAAACAGTTACCCAACTTTTAGAAAAACTTAGTACCCAAACTTCATGAATGGTAACCTTATGAACTTTTACCCAACTTTGATACCGTACTTTGTTACACAACGTCAAAAATAGTAATTCACTTTGTTACCCAACGTAAATAAATGTTAACACACTTTGTTACACAACCTTATGAACTTTTATCAACTTTGATACCCTACTTTGTTACCCAACCTTGTGAACTTTTAGCAACTTTGATACACTACTTTGTTACCCAATTTTGTTACCCAACTTTATTACCCAGCCTTATGAACTTTGATACCCAACTTTTTTACCCAATCTTATAAAATGTTACTCAAGTTTGATAACAAAACATAGATGTCCAAAAATTAAGACATAACTAGTTTTAAAAGCAAAACATATCTAGTTCACTACATTTAAAAGCAAGACATAACTAGTTCATAAGTAGATATTCAGAAATCATTTACATGTCCAGAAATCAGAATGTGACTACATCAAAATATACAACAAAACCCAACAGATTCAGAATGTGACTACATCAATCCAAGCTACTACATCTCATAAGGCTTATACCAATCCCTTAAAAAAAGTACATTGGCAAGCTGTTCTCTATAGACAGCAACATAATCGTCATTTATCATCGATAAATCTTCACGACCAGATGACAAGTACTGGATTTACTTGACTGTGAAGATTCCACAACTTCCCCTAAAATATAAAAAATGTTAAATTTGAAAACATAATGAATGTATAAATAAATTGATATAGGTAAATTGATAGAAAATGTATACATACACATCTATATTTATTGAACAGTTTGCCTTCCTCGCAACCTTGAACTACTTAGTCAAATTATCACCAAGCCTTGAATGCTTCCCATGAAGCCTCAACACATGAGGCAAATACAAGAAAGAGGCTTTAACAAATCAAGCAGTTTGGCATCGGTGAGCAGACCGGGTTGACAATCACATACATAAATGCACCAATGGAGGAGATTGATCTCCAATGCAACCCAATGGTTGCCAAGAATGTGATAGGGCGAATAGATGACATCAACCTCGTATAAATTCTTCCAGAAAAATGCCGGTTGATCTCTTTTTAAAATATCATACATCTTCCCACCAAAATCTTCATAGGCATCAACACCAACCTCAGAAAATTCCTTGAAATGAATTTGGATGTGTGCATTTTCCCAATTACAGCGTAAGATGGCAACACGGCTATAGATTTCAGGTACTCGATCACAACTTTGCATAAAAGCATAATAAGCTCATCAATTTGATGAAAAAGGATAACACCATAAAACTGTGCATTGGGTAACAAAAAAAAGTGTTACCTTATCCCAAATCCAACCGCCCTTTTTTAATACAACTTCCAAAGTCTTTGTTGACATAGGATGAATATATCCTTGAATGCAACCTTTGTCATCCGGACCTTTAATGAAGTTGTACAAAGATTCCCGTTCTGTCGTAGGGAGAAAGCTGTGTTTGGGAACCTTTGGCAACTTAACTTTGCTCCTAAAGGGGGTCTTTTTGAACTAGCTTTCTTTGCGTAAACGCAAGCTAACCCTCAGTTTTGGTGGTTCAACTGGAGCAATATCCCGCACATTGAAAAATATAAAGAAAAACAAATTTATAACACAATTACATAAATTATAGTGTTACCCAAGTATATGTATATACTTTAGATTTTCCAACATCAACAATATTGACATTGGCATTGCCTTCACTGCCTTCTACATTGCAAAGTTCGACTGCTGCAACTTGAGGTTCCTTGTCTTCTACATCCTCAAGATTGGCAACTTCAACTGCTGCATGCTCGGGTTGCTTAGATGAAGAAGCATCGCCGGTAGAAGTTGGTTTATTTACATTTTGTGATTCAGTCCAGGACTTAAGTTTGATAACAGTGCGATTACTAGACAAAAATATTTTAGTATCAATTTTCTCATACAGAACACCTAAATCTCTAGAGTAAGAAACTAAATCTTCAATTGTATTCCCTTGAAGTTGAATTTGTTTTGCCAACTGTAGCTGTACATTTTTCAATTCATTCAGTTGTTCAAGAATTGATGTTACCCAAGATGGTTGACTCCCAACACTGCACTGAAGAATAAAAAACATTGATTACATTACACTTGTAAAAAAGTTATAAATACTGACTACAATATATACTCACGTAGCATCACCAACAGTTGTGCCAATTGCGGGATCAGCAGGCTCCTGATCATCAGCAAATGAGTGAATCTGGGGAGCCTTACCCTTAGACCTCTTGTGGTAACTACAAAATCAAAAAACAAACAACTCTATTACCAATCTCTATTACCCAACTTTGTTACCCAACCTTATGAACTATTACCGTGAAGAAGGAGAAACAACCTTCCTTTTTTTCAATTCCTTCTTCGCAGCAGGCTCGGAAGGTTCAGAAGGCTCAACAGGTTCAGCAGGTGAAATAACAAGAGCCTTGGCCTTAGACCTGATTGGGTAACTAAAAACATATTGCAAAACATTTAATGTAAAAACTATCAACAAAATCAACAGAATAACTAGGAATCTAAAATTTACCGTGAAGAAGAAGTTGTAGGTGAGGACATATCAGCCTCCTTGATTGCCAACTTCTTCTTCTTCTTCTTCTTCTTCTTCTTCTTCTTGTCAGCTGGTTTTTGGGGAACAGGTTTAGAAACAACAAGTTTCTTAGGGGGATCAACAAAATCATCTCCATCATATTCTTGTTCAACAGAAACTTTGATTTGTTTAGAACTGTCAATAAAGAAAATAAAAAATGAGAAAAATAAGTGAATTGAAACTAAGATAACTTAAATATATGAAATTGTACACACCTTTGTTTCTGGACATCTTCACTGATTGAATTACCAATTTGAACAGAACAAGCATCCAATCCCAACTCAAATAGATCTTTAAGTCTAGAATATGTACACTCATCTTCCCACCATTCCATGTCATCATTATGTTCACTAAACTCAACAGATTTTATATTATCATCATCCAATGAAGAAACAACAGCCTTAATATCACCGTACCCTAAAGCTTTCCTAGATTGGGTATGTGACTGATACTTTAAAGTAAGTATTTTAGCAGTTGGATCAATGTGTGCAAACAATGATGCCAAGGATGGAATGGCCTCAAAAACCATTATCTACAAACATTAAAAATATAATAATTAGTATAAAGAAAATGAAAGTGATACTAATATAAAACAAAATGTAACAAAGAACGTCACATGCAAAGCAATAGGAAAGTCGCATATGTTATAGTTCAAGCTGACTCTTTCCTTTGCCGAATCACAAGATTGAAAGAAATTAAGAGTATGGAAAAAAGCATGACTCCCCCAGTTAAAAGTGTCAAACGCATCCATATCATTCACAAGATTAATCACAAATTGGGATATCATAGTCTTCTTATCCCTAGAAACTAATACTCCTTCAACAAACAAAATTAAAGCCATTTTCATCTTGTTTGGAGAATCTGCAGGCTCAGTTTTATAGAGCTCTTCAAGATGAGCAACTGTGCATCTATCATGGCCAACTGCATCCTTCATATCACAATGTTCCACTACCATTTGGTCGAAATAGTCTGATTTTGAACAATCAAGACGAGTAATGATAGCAAACTCAATAATTCCAAATCGTAAAAGTTTGTTACCAATTCCAAACCACATAGATTTTTTTTTCTTTTGGTAACAAGTTGACGAAGAAGTAGAAAATGAATAAGCTTGTTAGAAGTTCGAAGCTTATCTCCCATTTTGATGATGTCTTGAAATATGTCATTTGAGAAAATGAGTTTGTCACGAGGTGACAACCCTTCTAAGATAAATGGAATCAACGACATCCGAGAGAAGTTGTTGATTCTAGAATTCTCAATAACTAGGGTCTCAGTAAATCTATAATTAAACTTCAAAAAACAAAAACTATATTAGTAATTGATATTAAAAAAATGAGATAAAGAGAGTACAAAAAGTACTCACTTTAAAAGATTTGGAACTGCTTGGTTTGGACTTGTTTGACTTCAACTGAAATAAGTATAAGAAAATATACAAATTCATAAACAACTATATATAAATTGCAAACTATATATAAGCACCTATTGTAAAAGAAGTATTCATTTGTAGTGATGTTAGCCAGCTACTCCACAACCAATATTCAACAGAAACAACTGCATAAAAGGGCTTACAAATTTTGAAGTCTCAGGTTGATCTTGAAGAGATTCTTGATCGTGAGTAGACATTATATTACCTGAGAACATATAAGAAAACATAAGCCTATTACCCATCAGAAAAGAACCAATAATCATAAACAAGACTATTACCAACAAAACAAAACAAAGAAAAAGACAATAATACACATTCAAATGTGAGTAGATTAAACAAAACACCATATAACACAATTATGTTATGGACAAGCCTATTACCCAAGACATTGATATATGAATACCCAATATTGTAACCCAAACATAATCCCTGAGCTATAGATTAACAATATATCATACCAATTACCAACTGAACAAATACTAATAAAAAATGATCATACATAGATAACTTTGTTCAACTTGAATGTTTAGCATATCATCTTTTGAGACTCCAACTAGAAGAACAATGATCATACATTGAAAAAAAACATCAGAAGCAAACAATCTATTGAGTAACTTTGTTCAACTTGAATGTTTTCCAATTATCTGGCTATCTGGATTTCTACTAACTTTAGTAGAAAATAAGAAGAAATCGAAGAAGAAGAAAGAACAAACTATTGATAGTCAGAGAAAGAATATCTCGTCTCCATTGAAAAGAAAATTATATTTCTATTGCATGAATTTGTGGCTTAAGTTTTGATAAATTGAAACTGTAAAGGAAGATCTCAACTTGTACTCCTTATTAATACTGGGTATAGCATAGTTGACAACAAACAATACAAATTACCCTTTTCTTGAAGAACTTGACCACAACATGATTTTGCATTTTCTATCAACACAGTGACTAATAATTTGTACATACAGAAGTACAGAACAACTCAGTCTTGGGAAGAAGAGGGTAACTACATAACTATCCAGATAACCAAAAATCACGACAATGAAGACACTGAAGAAGAGAGTAGCTACATAACAAGTAGAATACAAACAATAAATCACTTAATGGGATGAAGAGAATAACTACATAACTCAGTGTTGGGAAATAGAGAGTAACTAACTACATAACAATGAAAAAGAAGAGAGTAACTAAAAGAACTATCCAGAAAGTATAAACCTAGGAAGAAGACAATGAAGAAACTGAAAACAATGAACAAGAAGAGAGTAACTAGCATAAACCTAGCATAAAACCAAAAAGCCCGACAAAAACCTAGCGTAAACGTAGCAAGACAAACAATGAAGACACTGAAAACATGTAGAAGACAAACAATGAATAACTTCATGGGACGAAGAAGAAGAAATCAAAGTAGAAGAAAGAAGATGGGTGACGGGGAGAAACGAATCTGTGAGAAGAGAAATCGCCGGAGAAATCGCCAACCAAATCGCCAGAAAATCGCCTAGAGCATAAACGTAGCAACACACACAATGAAGATACTGAAAACAGGTAGAAGATAGAGAATAAATCAATTAATGTGACGAAGAAGAAGAAATCGAAGAAGAAGAGCGACGGAGAGGGACGAACCTGGTGAGAAGAGGAATCGCCGGAGAAATCTGTAACACCCCAGATCCGTAGGACTCGAGGTGCTACTGGGCTAGGATCTCACAATGGATCCTGACCCTAGCCTGACAACAAGTTCACTGGATCTTACAACAAGGCACAGATAGATTAAATCCAAAACATAAAACTGTATATATATATATATATATATATATATATATATCAAAAGGTAATACAGAAGTACCGCTGAGTACAAAAGTAAACATAAACTGTACATATGAAATGTCCCATAACCCTCGCATAAAACCCAGTGTACGGAGCCCTCAGCGGACCACCCACTCTGGATCACTCTGCAGCTCTCCTAACCTGCAAAGGATCTACAACAAGGTATAAAACCGTTAGCTAACAATACACATATATATAGAAGATGCATAAGCACAATCACACATCAGGAAATAATAAACACCTCATCATGCTATCACACATTCACCCGGTTTATTATCTGAATATGAATATATGTGACACGAGGAATATAACCCTCGCCTCTCGGGGATGTTGCCAGCTGGAGTGGGGATACGGTCACCGTCCCCATGTACCCTATGGGAGTGGAGAAAGCCCGTCCCACTGAACCAAGTCTGGCCTGTCCGCAGAGAACCTCCCAGACTCCTCAGAGGGATGAAAGGGAAGGTTGTCACGCCCTACAATGGGCAATCACTAAACCATAGGTCGGTAATTATCACTACGCATGCTATCAAGCATATATCACACACCACTCATGCACACATCCAATATAGGGATGGTAGCTAAGTAAGTCCTATGGACTTACCTCAACCTCAGAAGTAGTCTCAAACCCGATCAGCTCCAACTCTGGAGAACAACACTGCCTAATAACAAGGCATAACAAGATATCAAACTCATATCCATCAAAGGGTCACACCTAGACCCAAGGGATCCATAAGGATCATATCCAACTTATAAACCTCGATAAACTACTAAACCTCAAAGCCATAACCGGCATACAGCTATATCATAATCCTCATCATTCTATCCTCGTACACATACCTAGCATGCTACTAACCCGCTCATACTAGGAAAAGAAAGGATCATACTACTCTAAGTAGATCCTGTACAAGACGCACCTGCGGAACGGAAAGACGCAGGGGCGGAACAAGGCAAACCGCAGGCGCGGTGACAGGGACCGTAAGCAAGGGCAGGCACTGGGACCGTGGCCGTGGGGGCGGCAGCTTCCGGGCGCGGGTGCGGTAACAAGGTTCCCGCAGGGGCGGCTACGCTGAGGTGCAGGGGTGGCGACTCTGCAGAACGTAAAGTCCCGACTTCTCTTTCACTCTTCACGTGATCAAATCACGTCTTCTCCATTCCATGGCCAAGCATATACATATACATATTCTAACATCAATATAACTTCCATACATCTAATCCTAAGTTAAGGAAGATGGAATCAAAGAAGAAAGAAGAGAAGAAGAAGCAAGGAGCTTACCTACTGCTGGTCTAGGCAAGGAATTGATCACAAACACCTTCTCATCTGGCTCCCAAGCTCAGCAACAACATCTATCATCATCATCATCATCAACAACCACACACAACTCTTTCAAACTCTAAGGGATCCAAGCACAAGATCAAGAAGGAGAAGGAGGCAAGAAGAAGAACGTGAAGAAGGCTGGAATGAAGTAACCCTTGCTCAGGAAGCAAAGGAAAAGGCTAAGAAGAGAAGAGAGTAAAGCACGGGTCAAGAGTCAACAAAGTCAGCTGCAGCCGTAGGAAACCGCAGGGGCGGATCATGGCTCAGCCGCAGGGGCGGCTCTACAAACCCGCGGGGGCAGCTAAGGCCTAAAATGGCTCCTATAGATCAAGGCTCTTACATCTCTCCAACCTAAAAACAAGTTTCGTCCCGAAACTTGTGAAATCCTCAAATCACTCGGACTCAAAAGCCGAGGTACAACTCTCTCTATCGGAGGTGTCACATCTCCGCACAAATGGTATCAATCTATATCACTCTATAACCTCAAGCACAAGCATGGAGGAACTCATCATCTCCAGCAACAAGATCACTATACTATCCAAGGCCTAGAGGAAAACCATCTCTAGCCAAACTATAATCATATCACAAGGGCATAGAGGAAGAACATCATCGTCATCATCATAACAGAAGGGTATGGAGGAAAAACATCTCCAACAATATTATGTCCATCAAAATAGCATGAAGGAATAACCATCTCTAGCTAAATCCTAATCATATCACGATAGCATGGAGGAAAGAGCCATCTCCAAGTATAAACATCAGTCATACTAGCACAACAAGATCTACTAAGATCACATATCATAGCTAGTACGAAAATAAACACATCATAGCACATAAGCACATAAGCATAACATCACCAATATAGTACTAAGATCTACTCGTCGATCCTACTGATACATCTATCTCGGTATAAAACTCTGGATAGTTCCTCTTAATACTATCCTCAGTCTCCCAAGTAGCCTCATCAGGTCCTCGCCTCGACCACTGTATCCTCAGCATAGGAATGTCCTTCGAACGCAGGCGTCTCATATCTCGTTCTAAAACTACAATCAGATGCTCAACAAAAGTGTGGTCCGGCTCAACCACCAAATCATCATAACTCACTATATGTCTCGGATCTAGTATATACCCCCTCAGCTGAGACACATGAAACACAGGGTGAACACCCTCTAATCTCGGAGACAAAGCTAATCTGTATGTTGCGCTCCCAATTCGATCCAGAATCTCGAACGGTCCGACATATCGGAACTCAACTTCCTCTTAATGCTAATGTGTCTAACACCTCGTGTCGGAGACACTCTCAGCCGCACATGGGCGCCTACTCTGAACTCTAGGGGTCTACGCCTCCTATCTGCATAACACTTCTGACGGCTATATGCAGTCAACATCCGCTCTCTAATCAGTGCTACTCGAGCCACATCCTCCTGAATCTGATCAGGTGTCAAATCACTAACACTGCTCTGCTCATCCCAGCATAACGGAGTACGACATCTCTGCCCATACAGTGCCTCATATGGGGCCATCTCAATAGATGCATGCCAACTGTTGTTGTATGAGAACTCAACTAGTGGGAGATGATCCGTCCACACTTGTCCCCAATCCAACACACAAGCTCGCAATATATCCTCTAGTGTCTGAATGGTCCTCTCTGACTGACCATCTGTCTGAGGATGGAACGCATTCGTGAAATGCAAACTCATCCCCAGGGCAGTCTGAATCTGCTGCCAGAACCTCGAGGTAAATCGTCCATCTCTGTCTGAGATGATCATCATCGGTACACCATGGAGTCTCACTATCTGCCTAGTGTACTCCTCAGTCAATCTGCTCACTGGCCACGTTTCCCGAATAGGGATAAAACGTGCCGTCTTCGTCAGTCTGTCAACTACAATCCAAATAGCATCAAAACTTCTGCTCGGTCTCGGTCCAGTCACAAAATCCATGGTGATGTCCTCCCACTTCCTCTGTGGAACAGGAAGTGGATGGAGTTCACCTCCAGGTATGCAATGCTCTATCTTGACCTGCTAACAGGTCACACACTGTGCCACAAATTTGGCTACATCGGCTTCAACCCTCCCCACCAATATGAACGTCTCAAATCCTGGTACAACTTACTTGTACCAGGATGCACTGAATAAGGCGTACAATGAGCCTCCTGTAATATCCTCTGGCGTAGATCCGCATCAGCGAGTACACAGACGCGACCGCGGCGCCTCAATACTCCATCTTCTCCTAGAAGGAACTGTGGTGCCTCATCCCGAGACATCCTATCTCGTATCCTCGTCAGTGTCGGGCAGGTCTCCTGCTTCTGTTGGATTTCACCCAACAGATCAGGAAGAACCTCTAAAGTACTCAACTGGCATCCTCATCAGGAAACTAGATGTCCAACTCTAACCAGATCAGGTCTCTCTGCAACTGATGCTGAACTGTCACCTCGCAATCACCTACTCTCGAGGCGTCTTCCTGCTCAGGCCATATAAATCTGGCAGTCTTCCTCAGCAGACTCGTCAGTGGACGGGCAATTACATAAAATTCCTCCACAAAGCATTGGTAATAACCGGCTAGGCCAAGAAAGCTACGTACTTCCTTTACGTTCGTCGGTGTCGTCCAAGCTGTTACTGCCTCAATCTTTGCCGGATCCACCTTGATTCCTTCAGCTGATACAACATGACCCAGGAATGTACCTCTGGCATCCAGAACTCGCACTTAGAGAACTTAGCATAAAGTTCTCTATCCCGTAAAATCTACAATACAGTCCTCAGCTGTCCTGCATGCTCCTCTCTGCACGAGAGTACACCAAAATATCATCTATGAAGACCACCACAAACTGATCCAGGAAGTCGATGAATATACTGTTCATCAACTCCATGAAGACGGTTGGGGCATTCGTAAGCCCAAATGGCATCACTACAAACTCGTAGTGTCCATATCTGGTCCGGAATGTTGTCCTGTGCACATCCTGCTCTCTCACCCTCAGCTGGTGATACCCTGAACGCAGGTCAATCCTGGAGAATACTGTTGCTCCCTGAAGCTAATCTAACAAATCATCAATACGAGGCAATGGATACTTGTTCTTGATGGTCACCTTGTTCAGCTCTCTGTAATCTATGCACAATCTCAACGATCCGTCCTTCTTCCGTACGAAGAGGACAGGTGCTCCCCATGGGGACACGCTAGGGCAGATGAAGCCCTTCTCAGCCAACTCCTCAAGTTGCTTCTTCAGCTCCATCATCTCGACAGGCGCCATCCGATATGGGGCCTTCGAGATCGGTCTCGTACCAGGCTCTAAATCAATGCCAAAATCCACACTCCTCTGAGGCGGAAAACTGAACGGCTCAACAAATACATCTGCAAAATCACAGACAACTGGGATATCCTCTAGTGCTGGACTCCCCCCTCCTTCATGGCATAACACTAGAAGGCCTCACAACCCGGTGTAATCAGCCTTGCTGCCCGTATCGCACTGATAACCATGCCTGATTTTCCAAGGTCCCAACCTCGGAAAACCTCTATCTATCCTAACTCGGTAGAGAGGGTTACAGTCCACCTACCTACATCCAAAACTGCCTGATGACTATCCATCCAATCCATACCTTGAATGACTTCGTCATGCACTAATGGCATGACAAAGAAGTCGACAAGCAATATACGGGTCCCTACAAAAATGGGACAAATCACGGATCTCATGGGTACCTCTGACCCTACTACCATCAGGTAACCCTATACTAAAGGGTATCCTCTTGTCATAACTAAACTCAAATACTCAACATATACATCGGATACAAATGAAGACATAGCTCACATATTAAATAAAACTCTAACAAGTAAACCACAAATCAGAATGGTACCTGTAGCAGTCGGTGCAGCCGGCTCCTCTGCACTCCTCAGCTCAAAAACTCTATCCTGAGCTCCTCTGGTGTCCGTGGTACTCCCACCACGACCTATGCCTCTACTCGGCTCAAGAGCAGATCCTTGAGTCGTAGGACAATGTAGGACCCTTTGTTGTCCCTGTGTCTGCTGCTGTGGGGGCCTCTGCCCACCTCCTGCTACACTGGCAGGAGAAGAACCCTGTTGATATGTAGCTCCACCCTGTCTACAGAAAATATGATTGTGACCTCGTCTACCACAAGTATAACAAGTCACTGTCTGCCTCGTACACTCTGGTCGGATATGTCCATACCCACCACAGTTGAAGCACTGTCGTACCTTATCTGTAACTGGTGCAGATGAGGGACGACTCGATTTGGTGACTATGGCCTCGCCCTGAACCAACATCTCCACCAGCACCACTGGTCTGTCCAGTACGCTGCCTCTTCTCAGACCCTCCATTTTGAGAAGCTCTCCTCTGACTAGCTCGCTCCCTCTCATAGTCGGAAGCTCTGTCCTGATAATCCATCAAGGTCTCACAATGAAACCCCGCCATGTAAATCCGTGTAGCATCCCTCAGTCGTCGGGAGAAAAGATATACATGCTAATCTGCAGGAGGTGCAGCTGGACCCAACAAAGCCAGCTCCTCCTGGAATCTCCTGATAGCCTCTGAGACTGGTACATCCTCAAAGCTAGCCTCCACAAAGTCCCGCAGTTTCTCCCTCCTCAATGAGGCAGGGAAGAAACGCTCTCTAATCATGGTCCTCATCTGGTCATAACTGCTAACCTGACCCCGTACAGATCTCCACCAGTGTTGTGCTAAGTCTCTGAACAGAGTCTGCACCAACTCTATGTAACGCCCAGAATTTATTCCGGACTTAGAGCGCCTTGTAGTTTATCCCGTATTCCCGAGATGCCGAGTGCCGGGATTTATTCCAAAGAAAATCCCGATCCGACTCATCGTTTTTCCTCATTTTCCGCGTTCCGACCCTTCGTTCCGGGTTAAAAATGACAAGGGGTCATTTCCGACCCCTCGGTCCGTGTGAGGGACAAGAGGTCAGCTGACCCCTTGATCCCCACACCTCCTTTTCAGCCTTGTCTCCCTCTCTCTCCTCCCTTGCTTTCATTTCACGTTAGACACTTCCACACTCCTTCTCTTCTCTTCTCTTCCCTTCTCTTCTCTTCTCCATTGTTGATTGAGGAGCTGCATGTGTGGACTACAGCAGGAGAACTACATATTTGGTTTGGTAAGCTCCTTCCTCTCCCTTCCCTATCTTCCTTGCTGTTTTGCCCTTCTTCTTCTTCCCTCCTTCATCCATGGCTATGGATGAAGATCTTGAGGAGTTTTTACTCAACTCTTTGCATGCATAGGTTCTTAGCTCGATTAGGTCGAGGAGAGGTGTCTAAGACCAATGGGGAGTGTTTGGAGAAGATCCAGCAAGAGAAGGACTTTGGAGCCAAGGATCCACGATCGAAGACGAAGAAGACGACGTTCTGCACAGAACCCGCGGGGCGGATCATCACGACCGCGGGAGCGGCCCGCCGCAAGTGCGGCCAACACGGCCGCAGGGGCGGCTCTGGGCTCCAGACGCCGGACCGCCGCAGGTGCGGCTGACCACAGTCGCAGGGGCAGCCCTGGCCGCCGCAGGGCCGGCTTCTGCAACCGCATGGGCGGTTCCTGCTCCGCCAGAGGGCCGCAGTGGCGGTGCCAGCCTTCCGCAGGGGCGGCTTCTGCTCCGCCGGGGCACCAGCTTGACTCCGCGGCTGTGTTTCTTCGACAGTAGGTTCCTTTCCTCCCTTCCCCTTCGTTCATTCCTTAGATTTGTTGTTGAATCATGTAGTAGCATGCTTAGGATGGCCTAGAGTAGCTTGAGAATGCCACTTAGTGGTTGTGAACCTAGGAGCCCTTAAGGCTCGATGTAATTATTGGATATGAGCATGTGAGCATGATGGATCTTCTAGGCTAGCTTGTGCCTCTTTGGTTGAGGATTAATATCTTGTGGAATTATGAACTGTTGTGGGCTTTCATGTGTGGAGAGTGTGATGAGCATGATAGACCTAGTAGGCTTTTACTCGTTCTTGGGTTTTGAGTATGATCATATGAGAGCTAGTAGGCTGTTGAGATATCTCCTCATGCGTTGAGTGAGATATGAGTATGAGAGATTCTAGGATGTGGTCCTAGAATGAGAGATCTCCTCATGCGTTGAGTGAGATGTGAGTGTGAGATATTCTAGGATGCGGTCCTAGAATGAGAGTCAAATGATCTTGCGTAGATCATTTGTGTGGAAGTCCTAGACTTCTTGAGTTGAGCGGGTTTTGATGGTTATCTTGTTGTGAGAAGGTTGTGTGCTTCTTCCCAAGGGAAGCGAGAGCGTATTGTGATTTAGCAATGGGACGAGGTAAGTCTCCGGACTTACTTAGCTCGTATTTTACGTATTAGCATTGATGTGTGTTTCGTGGTGTGTGTTTATGTTCTTGTTATAACAATTAAACCGATAATTAGGACCACTGACCTTATGTATATTTTTGCCCAAGTGTATGATAACGGGTGGTGACATTCTGCCTAGCTTTGTGTGAAGTTAGGAGGATCTTAGCGACTAGCCCGGCGGGTTCGATGGTCGGATGCATCCGTACCATTCCTGCCGGTAAGTGGGGACCGAGGCGAGACCACGGTTGTTCTCGTGTCACAAACCTAAGTTGAATTAGAACGGGATATGACTTAATAATAAAAAGATAATAAACCGGACTTGTGTGCTTTACGTTATGTGATATGTATGTGTTTGCCTTCGCCTCTTTTCTAATGCTTCGAATATGAGCTAACGGTTTTAAACCGTGGTTGTAGATGCCTTGCAGGTTAGGGACGCCGCCGAGTGAGGTGGAGGAGTGGACATCCGGGGTCTCCGTACATTATAGAACGGGGACATTTTTGGGTTGTGTTTCGTTGTGGGTTTATGTTGTACGGTTGTGGTTTCTTCTTGGAGTTATGTTGTTTTGAGGACTCGGCTGAGTTTTCACTTTATATCTTTCTTTTCGGTTCGCATACATTATAAACGGTTTTTAGTTTTGCCTTTATTTGTGCCTTGTTGGAAAGGTCCGGTGAAATTGTTGTCAGGCTAAGGGTCGGGACCCATTGTGAGGTCTCGCCCGTCGCATCCCGAGTCCCGCGGATTTGGGGTGTTACAAAAGTGGTATCAGAGCCCTAGGTTGACAACAATGGCACTCGCAATCTTTTTAAAGGCCGAACGAGGGATAAATAGAACCCACACGGGTTTTGACTTTTCGTTTTCAAAAATCATGTGCATGAGTCGGGTTTGGGTTAGAATGTACGGGACCACCACTCCTTCCGCAAACCTCGGCGACATAGATCTCTGGATTAGAAGTATGTATATATTAGTACATAGTTATATATATGAATATATGACCTTAGGATGATTGTGGATTTGTATGTACCTAGCTACGTATGTTGCCTTAGGATGTTTTGGACTTTTATGATTTGGATGTACTTTATGACCATGCTTGCCTTACGTTTTAAGTTTTATCATACCGAAATCATAAGTAGTACCTATGTATTTATACATAAGTAAACGTCATACGCTATCAGATAGCACGTACGAGAGCTACCGCTTACGTAGGACCCGCCAGGGGTAGACCCCCTCTTTCTCCTACCGTCCCGAGAGGGCAGGGACGTGTGGAAAGACCTCCAGGCGCGAGAGGTCGGGGACGTATCCCCATTGCGGACCTGCCAGTTGTGGATCCACCAGCAGTTGAGGTTCCCGTAGAGGACGTCGTCGAGATCATCGTTCCCGAGGCTGGGGATAGGACCGTTGGGAGGTCCGGGCGCAGAGTTCTCCATCTGTCAGGACCGGGGAAGCGTCCATTAGAGATACCATGTTTGAGGACTACGTACGACGAGAACAATGGAGATGACAAACTTAAGTTCTTCGAGAAGACGCGTGGACAACTAAATATGAGAATCGAGGAGGAGATGGGTGCATTCTAACAAGGTTAAAGTCGGTGTTCCATCACGAGAAGTGAAGCTTTCCTTAGATGCTCCTAAGCTTTGGAGTCAAGATGAGAAACGTGATCGAACCAAGTGTGAAAAATGTAAGGTACTGTAAGTTAAGCTTACGAGTACCATTAAGTGAAGAGTTAACATTACGAGAGTTATGAGAAGAATGGCAAGGTGGGGATTTACGCGGAGTTGACCGGTTTCTGTTATGACGATAAGGCGAAGAAACACCAAAAAGGAAGGAGTATGTATATATGATGATCCTAAGAAGATGAGAGCAACGCGTGATGCTAACTAACGTTAGAGATTTTGAGAAGACGCACTTACAAGATATCATGAAGCGCGGTTAAGCCTATGAAGGGCGAGTCAGTGACTCAACAACGCCGAGAAGGGTATATTTATCTCGCTGAAGAAAAAGGAAGCGTGGAATGAAGAATGAGTTAACAAGGTTTAAGGTACCCCGAGAAGGTAGCCTTCATGAGAATGGTAGCATGGAAGCATAGAAGAATGGTAAGTCATTGACATGGGAAAAGGTCAGTTATCAACTAATTGGTGACAACCGAGAACGCGCATGTGCGGGTGGTCTATGGATGAGTGTGGGGGGAGTAACCAGGCTGTGGGATCATAAAGGAACGGTAACAAGAACTTAGAATATATCTTAAACTCTTGATTTGAAGTTGTTATGGAGAACAACAGTTTTCGAAAAGAGAGACGGTTATCTCCGTTTGTATATCGACTACAATGAACCGAACAAGATTACAATGAAGAACAAGTACCCCCTTACAACGTATAGATGATCTACTCGACCGGTTACAAGGGTCGGTGGTCTCTTCTAAGATCGAGTTAAGGTTTGATGGTCACCAATTGAGAAGTCGAGACTGGGATAATACAAACATGACATTCTGGGCAAACCATGGTCACTACGAGTTGTAGTGATTCCATATGGGCTTACTAATGTCCGAATAGGACATTCTGGTCTACTCTCGAAGAAGAGAGAAGTTGTATGACCAGTTGCCTCGGGATGAAGACCCCCGAAGGATGTGAAAAAAGTTGCAAGTTTCTTGGATGGGCTGATCATTACCGGATTGTGGAGAGATTCTCCAAGTAACACCATTTATGGCTAACCTACTCCGGATGACGATGAAGTATTGAGGGGGACGAAAAGGGACAGTGGAGTTGTTGAGAGTTAAGAGGAGATTCATTGGTGCAACTGTTTTGGAAATTTCCTCGAGGTATGATCGGTTTGAAGTGTACAAGTGATTCTTCAAGACATGGTCTTGACTGAGTATCGAGAGACGATGTAAATGTAATAGCATACATGTCTCGTTAGTAGAAGCAGTGTGAAGTAAAGTATTTCCTTCATTACTTAGAACTTGCAACAAGAATTGAGCAAACATAACATCAAATGTTGGTTTGACAAGAACCAAAGCCAACGGTGTAAATTTGAAGTTCGATCTTCTTTGTTAGAGACAAGCAAAGAGGAAACATAATGGAAATGTTGTAGTGAGGGAGACCCGAGAAGGAAGTTGAGTTTCCGATACATAGGACCTTTTTGAGATCTTAGCGCAAGTTGAGAAAGTGTTTTACCGGCTGGCATGGCCGCCGAGAGTAGAGGGTGTCATGGTTGACCCGGCGAAGATAGAGTCTGTTTCCTCAGTGATTGCACGACCGCTCACTTCCTTGCTGAGGAAGTCCACCAGGTTCCTCTGGCCCGAGCCTTGTCAGCACAGTTTCGAGGAGCTGAAGAGGAGGTTGACCTCCGCTCCTGTTTTAGCCCAGCCTGAGGGCGTAGAGGATTTTGTAGTGTATAGTGACGCCTCCAAGCTAGGCTTGGGGTGCGTTTTGATGCAGAGAGGTAGGGTTATTGCGTACGCTTCTCGGCAGCTGAAGCTGTGTGAGGAGAATTACCCTACCCATGATCTTGAGCTTACGGCAGTGCTTCATGCCCTGAAGATCTGGCGACCTTACTTGTACGGGGATACGTGCCAGATCTTCACATACCATAAGAGTCTGAAGTTTATATTCACTCACCGGGAGTTGAATAACCGCCAGAGGAGATGGTTGGAGTTGATTAAGGACTTTGACTTAGAGATGTTGTACCATCCAGGGGAAGGCGAACGTAGTTGCCGATGCTTGAGTAGGAGGACACCTCGAGAGGAGGTTATAACTCGGCTTACGGTTCAGTAACAGTTGCAAAGGGATTTCATAAAGTTGGAGTTGGATATCCGGCTCCCGGATACGGACTGTCGGTTGTCCGAGTTAGAGGTATTACCTGACCTGTCCGGAGAGATCCAGCAAAAGTAAAAGGGATGTCCCATTTTGATGAGGATCCGGGACAGGATGTCCCGAGGAGAGGCAACGCAGTTATCACATAAGCAGATGGGCGATGGAGACGCCGGGGACGTAATTGTGTACCGTCGGATCAGGAGTTGAGAGATCGGATTTTGCATGAGGCACAGTCCACACCTTACTCGGTGCACCCAGGCACGAGTAAGATGTACCAGGATATTAGGAGATCTTATTGGTGGGGCGGGCTCAAGCCCGATGTAACTAGATATGTGGCCCGATGCGCGACCCGCCAGCAGGTCAAGATCGATCACCAGAGAGGGAGGAGAGATTCACCCACCGCCCGTGCCACAGTGGAAGTGGGAGGACATACCCACAACTGTTAGATTGTGAGATTACATGGAACACCGAGGACCATCATCTCGGACAAAGACGGGCGTTTTACCTCGAGCTGCTGGCACGCGCCAATCGGGATGGCACCGTATGAGGCATTGTATGGACGGAGATGCCGTACTCCCTTATGTTGGGACGAGCGGGGGAGTTTTAGCGTTGTAGCTCAAAATTAGGTACAGGACGACGTGGCTAGAGTTGCTTTGATCCGAGAGAGGATGTTGACCGCGCAGAGGCGTCAGAGGTCGTATGTGGACAGAAGGTGTAGACCTCTCGAGTTCAGGGTAGGAGCTCAGGTGTGGTTCAGGGTACCACCGACGCGGGGCGTCAGACGATTCGGCAATAAGTGGAAGTTAAGCCCCCGATATGTCGGTCCATTCGAGATCTTGGAGAGAGTCGGTGAGGTGGCATACCGGTTAGCATTGCCACCTCGGTTAGAGGGTATACATCCGGTATTTCACGTCTCTCAGCTTAGAGAGTACATACACGACCCGAGACACATCATTAGCCACGTGGACTTAGTGGTCGAGCCAGACCCTACTTTTGCAGAGCACCCGATAGCGGTCTTAGAGCGGAGTACGAGGCGCCTTCATTCGAAGGAGATACCAATGCTGAGAGTACAGTGGTCGAGGCGAGGGGCCGATGAAGCTACATAGGAGACGGAGGATAGTATCCGGAGGAACTATCCTGAGTTTTACGCAGTTTTAGCAACATCGATAGGACCGTCGGGGTAGCCCCGAGATCTTCCTTGTTTGTTCTGTGTGATTATGTGATTTTGTTTGAGATATGTGTACCTTGCAAGGTCTTGATGTGATGTTATACGTAGACTTGGATTAGAGCCGATAGTTGACGTTTTATGGGTTCCACGTGGTTACGTGACGTGTTTGTCCGAGAGTGTTGGGTTTAGCAAGTTTCGGGACGAAACTTGTTTTTAGGGGGGTTAGTTGTAACGCCAAGAATTTATTCCGGACTTAGAATGCCTTGTTGTTTATCCCATAGTCCCGAGATGCCGAGTTCCGGGATTTATTTTTAAGAAAATCCTGAGCCGACTCGTTGTTTTTCCTCTTTTTCCACATTTCGACCCTTCGTTCCGGGTTAAAAATGACAAGGGGTCATTTCCGACCCCTCGGTCCGTGTGAGGGACAAGAGGTCAGCTGAACCCTTGATCCCAACACCTGCTTTTCAGCCTTGTCTCCCTCTCACTCCTCCCTTCCTCTCATTTCACGTTAGACACTTCCACACTCCTTCTCTTCTCTTCTCTTCCCTTCTCTTCTCTTCTCCATTGTGGATTGAGAAGCTGCATGTGTGGACTGCAGTAGGAGAACTACAGATCTGGTGTGGTAAGTCCCTTTCCTCCATTCCTTCCTTCCTCTCCATGGTTGCTCACCCCTTTCTTCTTCCCTCCTTCATCCATGGCCATGGATGAAGCTTTGAGAGATTTTCACTCAAGTCCCTTGCATGCTTGTGTTCTTAGCTCGTTTGGGTCGAGGAGAGGTGCCTAAGACCAGTAGTGGGTGTTTGGAGAAGATCCAACAAGGGAAGAAGGACTTTGGAGCCCAGGATTCATGATCGAGACGAAGAAGATGAGCTTCTGCAGCGTAAACACGGGGGCGGATCATCAAGACCACGGGAGCGGCCCGCCGCAGGTGCGGCCAGCACAGCCGCAGGGGCGGCTCGGCATGCCGCAGGGGCGGCTCCGGGCTCCAGACGCCGGACCGCCGCAGGTGCGGCTGAGGGCGGCCCTGACCGCCGCAGGGGCGGTTCCTGCTCCGCAAGAGGGCCCCAGGGGCGGCGCCAGCCTTCCACAGGGGCGGCTTCTTCTCCGCCGGGGCGCCAGCTTGACTCCGCGGCTGCGTTTCTTCGACAGTAGGTTCCTTTCCTCCCTTCACCTTCGCTCATTCCTTAGATTTGTTGTTGAATCATGTTGTAGCATGCTTAGGATGGCCTAGAGTAGCTTGAGAATGCCACTTAGTGTTTGTGAACCTAGGAGCCCTTAAGGCTCGATGTAATTGTTGGATATGAGCATGTGAGCATGATGGATCTTCTAGGCTAGCTTGTGCCTCTTTGGTTGAGGATTAATATCTTGTGGAATTATGAACTGTTGTGGGCTTTCATGTGTGGAGAGTGTGATGAGCATGATAGACCTAGTAGGCTTTTACTCGTTCTTGGGTTTTGAGTATGATCATATGAGAGTTAGTAGGTTGTTGAGATATCTCCTCATGCGTTGAGTGAGATGTGAGTATGAGAGATTCTAGGATGTGGTCCTAGAATGAGAGATCTCCTCATGCGTTGAGTAAGATGTGAGTGTGAGAGATTCTAGGATGCGGTCCTAGAATGAGAGTCAAATGATCTTGCGTAGATCATTTGTGTGGAAGTCCTAGACTTCTTGAGTTGAGCGGGTTTTGATGGTTATCTTGTTGTGAGCAGGTTGTGTGCTTCTTCCCAAGGGAAGCGAGAGCGTTTTGTGATTTAGCATTGGGACGAGGTAAGTCTCCGGACTTACTTAACTCGTATTTTACGTATTAGCATTGATGTGTGTTTGGTGGTGTGTATTTATGTTCTTGTATAACATCTAAACCAGTAAATAGGACGACCGACCTTTTGTAATTTGGCCCAAGTGTATGATAACAGGCGGTGACATCTTGCCTAGCTCTGCTGAAGTTAGGGGGATCTCGGCGACTAGCCCGGCGGGTTCGATGGTCGGATGCATCCGTACCATTCCTGCCGGTAAGTGGGGACCAAGGCGAGACCACGTTGGTTCTCGTGTCACAAACCTAAGTTTAATTAGAACGGGATATGACTTAATAATAAAAAGATAATAAACCGGACTTGTGTGCTTTACGTTATGTGATATGTATGTGTTTGTGCCTTCGCCTCTTTTCTAATGCTTCGAATATGAGCTAACGGTTTTAAACCGTGGTTGTAGATGCCTTGCAGGTTAGGGATGCCGCCGAGTGAGGTGGAGGAGTGGACAGCCGGGGTCTCCGTACATTATAGGATGAGGACGTTTTTGGGTTGTGTTTCGTTGTGGGTTTATGTTGTACGGTTGTGGTTTCTTCTTGGAGTTATGTTGTTTTGAGGACTCGGCTGAGTTTTCACTTTGTATCTTTCTTTTCGGTTCGCATACATTATTAACGGTTTTTAGTTTTGCCTTTATTTGTGCCTTGTTGGAAAGGTCCGGTGAAATTGTTGTCAGGCTAAGGGTCGGGACCCATTGTGAGGTCTCGCCCGTAGCATCACCGAAAATTATCCTCATAAAAATTCTATATGACATGAAATATTAGAAGAATAAAACTGTTGTATCGACTTCATAAGGGTGAACAATTTTTCTGGCAAATACATCACTAGATCAAATCAAACCAAGAGAGAGGAAGAACAAGGATATATATTTACTCCCTTCGTTTTTCAATAGATGTCGTTAGAGTAAAAAAAAGCACACATATTAAGAAATTTAATAGTAGAAATTATAATATTTAATGATGCATAATAATTTAAAAAAAGTGTATAAAAATAATGGGAGAATGTAAAGAGTTGTATGGAAAGAGATGAATATTGCTTTGAAAATACAAACAATAAATGAAAACGTAGTTAGAATTATATTTATAGAAGGTTTGAGTATTAATAACACCTACAAGACAAAATATTAAGAAATACAATTTTAAAACTTAATTGACAAGTATTGAGAAACAGAAGGAGTAGTTCACATACAAATATTGCAAGAAAGAAAAAGCAACATGATTCAAGGAGAAAGAAAAAAACTAGTACCCGGATTTTTTTAATGTTCAACTCAAAGTATATTATGGAACATTGCAGATATAAATGCAATAACTCTATGGATATAGAGATGAAAAAGAAAGAACATAAGAGTATGACTTTTGCCATCACTAGCTTGACTTATTCACTATTCACACCCATTGGTCTATTCTTAATTTAAGACTTAAATTTTCCAGCATTGAAATTTGAGAATTAAATGACTCTCTTTATATATTGAGATTAACAACCATTAATTATATTATTTATGGTTCTTTTGGAGGTGAGGTTAATATTATATTAATGGTTGTTTGGTCGGATTATTTAACCGGTTTTTTCATTAACCGAGATCACATGCTGATGCATTGACACCTTCCGAAGCACGCAAATGCTCCCCCTAAAGTAGCACAACTCCATCTATATATTACTAAAGCCAAACACATTTTGCTTATGTGTCGCATTCTAAGCATGCCACGTAAGATTTTTTTCGAGTTATTTACAAATTTGCTACAATATATTTACCGATTTGCCATTGATTCTTTTATAAAAAAAATTGTTATTAAAATTACTAGACAATCAATGTGCCACATCAGTTTCCATTAGGTATATTCACATGACACGTCATCTTATTAATCTAAAAGATTTTCGGTTACTACAAATCACAAATTTGAAATAAGTTTTCTAATGTAATTTGTTTTTAATATGAAAACTATTTGGTTCTTCTAAAATATAGGTTTTTTCACGGTCTTTTTTTCTAGAGGATATTGAAAATTGTTTGGTTAAGAAGGAGGCGCCTATGATCTTCTTAACTTATCCACGTGAGGGAAGATCTACGTTGAGACCGGTGGACGTCTTAGTGTTTGGTTGGATGAGTGGGAACATGCTTTTATTGATGTGACGGAGTTTCCCCACTGGTTAGTCTAGTCATCTTCTATTAAATTTTATGCATGCATATGGAACGACTAATTCCTTTGAGGTCATCTATGGAGTATCCTAAGACATTCCAATACTTTCTAAGCACTTCGAACAATTTAACTTCTTCATCATGAGATAAGAAAGCATTTATTGTACTTGAAAATGTAGAGTTAGGTCCAAGGAATTCATACCTTAGGGAAGGTGGCAAAGGCTTTAGCTTGTCCTTAACTTCCTTGGTATTTTCCTCTTCCACTTCCACTTATTGGGCTTCAAGATATTCATTTCCCAAGTGGGCCTCAATACTCTAAACCAAACATACCTCCAAAGGGTCTTGATTTAGACTAGAAGGGAGAAGTGATTCCCATGGCTTGTTTCCCAACTCGAAGCGCTTCACCTCCTTAAAGGCTGGCTGGCTAGACATATCGAGAAAATCAAAATAATTTTTTTGTCATCGATATCGAAGGTTATTTTCCCATTCTAGCAATCTATCACATCTCTAGCAGTCGTCAAGAAAGATCTTCCTAGGATAAGTGCTGACCTTCCATCCACATGCATGTCTAAGATAAAAAAAATCCTCCAGTATGGTGAAGTTCAAGATTTTGAGGGGAATATCTCTAATAATCCCCTTTGGGGTTACTTTAGATCAATCCTTCAAGTACACCATCATTTCGACAAGATTTGGCTCTAAAAGCATTAGCTCTTTATACGTTGATAAGGACATTACATTAACGCTTGCTCCAAGATCACACAATCCCTATTTTGTTTCATCACCAATATCAATGTGAATTCTAAAGGTGTTGGGGTCATCCAGATTTTCTGCCTTGCATTGGAAAGAAAGGTAACTAGAAGCTTCTTGAGTCATCTCTACCCTTTTAACTTCATTAAAACCAAACTTGTTATTTAAATGATGCTTAAGATAGTTGACATAATAAGGCATACCTTTTAACGCCTCGATGACCGGAGTATTTGGATATAGCTTGTTTATCCTCTTGATGAACTTCCCACACCTTTTATTAATAGTGTTTCTTGGTTTGCTCGAACATGGTTCCCTTGGAGAGTTTATCTCGAGTTGAGTCTCTTCTTCCTTTCAGCCTTGATAACAAACATTTCTTCGATTCTACTCTCCTCCTTTATCCGAGACAACTCTTTTTGAATATCTCCTTGTGTGCGAGCAATCGAATCAAATTTATCATTTACTTGCTCAAGCATATGAAGCATATGTTTCAACAACTCTCCTTCGTCATTTTTGTATACTTCTTCACGAATCCATTCTTTCATGTAACCAGCCGTCTCTTTGAAATCTTTGATCGTACTTTAATCATACCACTCACTTCTTTTGCTTGGATCTAGGTAAGTATGTCTTACTGACTCCAAATAATAAGGAAGCTTTGTCTTGTATCTCACTGAATCCATGTAGTAGGGGATTATTTCATCCATTTAATGAGATCCCTACAAAGACAAAGACAAAGACAAAGACAAACACTCTTATAGTCTTCACACAAGTAAGGTGTGACTTCATTAGTCCCCGGCAATGGCGCCAAAAACTTGTTGTTAATTCAGTATCAACTAGTCAATGCACATGATTGACATGTGCATCCACTAATGGAAGATTATATAACCCCTAAGAGAAGGGTTGCGCTACCATACATATATAGAAATCCTGGTCAAATCGTCTCCATGAGGACTATGTTATCCTCCCCTTACTCAAGGAAGACGTATAAGAAAGTGTAAGTGTTGTAAAAGAAAATCAAAAGTTGCGACCAAGTGGTCGACTTAAAAAAACTTCAAGATTCAAAGGTGCTAAATACCCTCAGTCGAGTCACCCAGACAACTCAAGTCGAGTCACCCTGATAACATAGATCGAGTGGGAGTTCCTGTAGCTTTTCACTCAGTCGAGTCAAAAACAAAGGAATAAGGAAATGTGAAATCAAGTATGAAAACGACTAGGGGTTAGGATAATCTCCCAATCCTTGCTAATGCAATAGTTATACATGTTATATTGCAAAATAGTGAGAACTATTTGCTCAAGGTGATATAGAATTACCAAAGTACAAAGGAAAGTAGCAATCTAGCTCGAAATGACTCAACTCAACCACAAATCGGCACAATCTCCTTACAAATCGGACGGACTCATAACTAACTCGGCCAACTCAGCCCTAAACTATGGAGACTTGGCTCTGAAAATGAGAGAAATAAGAGAGAATTGTGTAGTGGTGAATTGGTATTTGATCCATGTAGCTATGATCCCTTTATATAGGCTAAGAAGGTGTAGAAATTGGCATGGATCGACCCCAAGCTTGCTAAGGAATGCCAACATCAACACCAAGATTCTCTTGTAACCATTGTCACATGTTGAGTTTGTTACAACCGCAGAACACTTGCATCGAGTCAGCACAAAAATGAATCGATCCACGTTGGAAAATTGGTCGGTGACACTATTGTATATATGAGAAGAGTGGGTCGCCTGACTAGACTGCCACTTGAGCGACGCTTGACATGTCTTCCCCCTTAGCTCGATGTCATCGTCTTGGGAGAGCCTAAGTCTTTGAGTCCAAGTCGCTTCCTCCTTCTTTGTGCGAGTGAAGGGGAACCCTGAGTAAGGTTGCACAGGTGACTCGACCTCTGAGACTTGCATCTCCGGATGATCTTTTGGCCATTTCTTCTTCTCCTTTAAAGTGCCAGAGCTTCTCTTTGTTTCTTCTTTTTTTGCTTCCATTGATGATGAGGCGAGGGGTGATTTCTTGAGTTTTTTTTTTTTTTTTGTTCATTGATGCTCCTTTTGGCCTAAAATCAACTAAGCACAAGAGACAAATGGGAGTAGACATTCTTTGATGTAAATAAGCTCTAGCAAAGAAGTAAATGTCTAAACCCATGCAATTCTACGTAAAAAAACACAATAAAACAACTATACAAAAGATAGCATATATAAAAGTATGCTATCAATAAGTTCTTCTTCAAGAGGCACTTCTACACTTGACTCTTCAAAGCTTGGCTTTTCAATGTTTGGTTCTTCAATGACTCCTCAATTCTTGGCACTTTAATAACTTGAGTATCCTCAAGTGGATTTGATGAACTTTCAACTTGTTGAGCAATCTAACAAAAGAGTATAAAAAGTAACAAAATAAAAGACCCTCAAGTGGATTTCCTGTCTATTTGAGATTGATTCCACTTTGGTGAGGACCTTCTCTATCGTTTTTAACAATCTAACTTCTTCTTCTATAGCAAGAAGTTGTTCATGCTCTAGTCTCCTAGCGTCCTCTTGTTGAGCTAGTTTTTGTAAAATCATCCACTGATTTTGTGCAAGGGAATCAACCTTAACATTGAGTTTCTCTAGTATTTGTAGCATTTTCATAAGAAATTCTTCATTTTCCTCCTCATATGCTTCCTCTTCTTGTTGGGCATTCCATCCATCTTATTCAATTGGCTCATGGTATGCTTCTCTTCATGAATCCCACAAACAAGCTAAGCTATTAGTCATCTCTACTTGAGCTCCTTGCTTGCACTTCTTAGCATGCAATGCTCCAAACCTTTGAATGAAAAGCTTCAAAGACTTGTTGTACTGATAACATGATTTATCGACCTATTTTAGTCATACATTTAGGTAGAGTTTTCCTTTCCTCATTCATGTTTTAGCCTTAGTTTGTGCCATTTATGCTTGTTTAGTTCTACTTTGTAGGAATAGATGTCTGCACACACTATTTATGGCTTTGTAGGTGATTTGGTGCATTATGGAGCTTAAACGACGTATTTGAGGATCAAGCCTCGAAGTGGATGCATTGGAGCGAGCATATGTGCACGAGAAAGGGCTAGGAATCAAGCTAAATGCATGAAGAACGACTAAGGAACAATCTTGGGTGAGATGGAATCATCTCGGCCCGTGATCCAAGCTACTGTTGTGAATTCTCGGTCGTCATCTCAGCCGAGATCCACACAGTACATACCGAGATTCCCAAGACGCTGAAGAAATTGAAGTAAGATCCAAAATTTCGGTCCCGACCAAAGCCAATCTCGGCCAAGATCTAGACCGAGATCCAAAATCTCGCCCAAGATTTTGACCGATATTTTTCAATCTGCCCGAGATTTCTTCCCTGAGCGTAATATTTTACTTTTGGACTTACTCATTTTCTACCCAAACCTTTTGGCAGACGTTTTGGGTATAAAACGAAGGTCTGAATACATTCCAAAGTGTGTTCGATTTGGTTGGGAGTCGCCCAGAAGTTACCCTAGGGGGTGGGGGGGGGGGCTCCTACCGTGCCGTCTTCTTCAACCTTTGTTCTTCATAGTTTGGATTAGTTTAGATTAAAGTTCACGACTTTCATATTCAGATTGGTTTGGAAGACATTGTTGATTCAAGATTTGACAAGATTGCAGGTTTTCATTCATTGAAGTTGAGTAGTTTCTTTTCCCCCTTTTGTTATTTAGTTGTAGATTTTGATATGATTGTTATTGTTTAGACTATTGTGATTCCAAGGTTGACAGGGATTTGTTTATACCTTGGACAATGAGGGATTTTTCCCTATAATTGTTTGAATCGCTGTAAATCCTATGGATATGTTTGATTTTTGCAAGTTTAGAATCAATCTAAACCACTTCAACCTAAGTAGGAATTGAGTCGTAACTAAGATATTCCTATTTATATACATAAGAGAACTTGTTCCTAGGTAATAAAAGTTTAACCTTTATTGGATAAAATGTGCCATTATTCCTTGTTGTGAGGCAATAATTCCTGAGACATAACTGTAAAGGGTTATTGCGTTTCCTTGATTGAAAGAATAATGTTTATTTATTTATTTCTCCCTTTTTACCTTAAAAGCAATAGGTATAAGGTTGCGAACCTTTATGTTCCTGAGACGTCACTATAAAAGAACATAGATTTAAGAAACATTCATCTTGAGCTCTTCAACCTTATATATATGCCACGTCAGAATCCATATAATCCTGAGTCCAATATGTATAAATAATGATCTTGAACCCTTGAAATCCATTTTTTTGCCTTTAATTTGATTATCTTTTCTTTTCCTTGTTATAGAAAACTGCTCTTGGTTGAAGGTAACATTCAATTGAGAGCAACCCAAAACCATTCCAAAAACCTTTGATCCTTCTTTCCCTTATCTTTTCCAACCCCTTTCTTTATTCGAGAGCTATCCTATTTATAATCATTGCTGCAGTTTAATCCTCCCAGTCCTTGTGTTCGACCCTGAAATACTTGTCCTACTTCGTACGATCCATACATTGTGGGTTCGTCGTTGCTATTTAGGGGATTTATTACAGGTTATAAATTTAAAATTATCCCTTCCTAATTTTACTATCTTGTGAGTTTCTATCATTATTGATAGGGATTTATAGGGGTGGTAAAACCAGCTAACATGTACCTTCAAGCATAAACGCAAACAAAAGAGTATCAAAAGTAACAAAACACTCTACACTTTTAGATAATTCTTCAAACAAGCAAAGTAAAGCAATCAATGATCCCCAACAACGGCGCCAAAAACTTGACGTGTCCCCGGTATGAGTAATAGAAGTGAACACTTTGGGGAGACCACATAGACACGCAAGTACATGGTCGTGTCAATATAAGTATATGATGTTACACATCAAGGTCGTTTTCCAAGAGATAATGTTTATCCTCACTTTGCTCTAGAATATCCCTAATCAAACTTTGGAATGCATAAAAAGAAAGAGAAAAGAAGTGGATCAAATGATCACAAGATTTTGGATTTTTTCAACTTCGAACGAGTGACTTACCAACGTCGGTCGAGTGGAATCGTCAACGTCGATCGAGTGAGAAAACAGAGCAATGCAACGTGAATCGAGTGAAAATATAATACACCGCAAGTAACAAATCTAAAGTCCAAGATTTCAAACTATTAGGAATTCGGGGATATTTCCTCCAAATCCTTTCTAATAAAAGTGAGAATGATGTTGTGCTTACTAAGGAAATGAGAACTTAATTGCCGAAGTATCAAGTTAATGGTACTAAACTAATGCAACATGAGAAGGCATGTGAATATTTGAGCATGAGTTATCTACCAACAAATGTCACATGCTATTTGCTATTCAAGTGTTGGTAGGCAACTTTAATTCACTACTAAGTTCTAAATCAAATCATGTAAGCATCACATGGTGTTTTCTATATGCTTATACAATTCAACCTAGTTTAGCATGGATAAACACATTGCAAATATGCAAGCCATCCGTTAGGCCCTGGCTTAACACATTGTAGCTTGATAGGCATCTGAACAATCATCACGGTTAGCAGAATTACTTGGAAGTCTCATCCACAATGTATGATCCATAAGCAATGCAAAATCATTCTTGAAACTATACAATGTGCATAAGAGGAACAATCTAGATCATGGATCTATCATCCGACATTCATAATAGAGTCACACATCAATCAAACATGTCAAACGGACTAAGTATCTCCTATATGTTCACTAAACATGCATTCATAGTCATTCTCATCCACAATGTACGATCCATAAGCAATGCAAAATCATTCTTGAAACTATACAATGTGCATAAGAGGAACAATCTAGATCATGGATCTATCATCCGACATTCATAATAGAGTCACACATCAATCAAACATGTCAAACGGACTAAGTATCTCTTATATGTTCACTAAACATGCATTCATAGTCATTTATTCCAACACAACATCAATTCACAAGGACATAGCTTAGATTTGGAGTTTTCACCCAAATCCTAAAATATGACAATTGACTCGTGATAGTAAAATCAAACATCATAATTCCATAAAACATTTCAATGATATGAAACTAGAGATCAAATAAGAAATGTAGAAAAAAGAATCGACATAATTATAATTACTAATCCAAAGTTATTATGAGCAAATAATATTTGAGAAATATGTAAGATTACTTTTGGATGAGTTTCTTCAAAAATAGCTCAAGAACACCTTCAGCTTTCAAAAACATCTAAACTACTATAAATGAGAGGAAAATTTAAATTGTTTGTGACTTTGATCACCTCTAAAGTGTGATATTCATTAAAAGACAGCCTTGCCTCCTTATAAAGGCTAAAAAGATGTGGTTCCTTCCTCCAAATTGCATTTGGAATCTCTAGCAAACTCTTGCAAGTGGGTCGTTGTTACAGTTTTACCTTCATCCAAGTTTCCTTTTCTACTCGATCTACGTTGCCCAACCACTCGATCGAGTGACTTTCCGACTTATGAAAAATTTCTTCTTCATCCGATTTTGCAGTTTCACTCGATCCATGTGTTCCACTTACTCGACCGAATGAAGTGAAAAGTGTTCTCCTTCCTTCGAGTAAAAGGACAAATTTGGCAGGTTTTGAGATCTAGTGTATGCACTCGATTGAGTGGCCGATAAAGTAAAACTCTGTTTTTCTTCCGAGTAGAATGTCACTCGAAGATAGTTGCTGAAAATTCATTCTGCATCGGAGAGCTTTGTACACTTGGGCTGAGTAGTTGGTCTTCTTCGTGCGAGTGAGAATTTCTTCTTTGTCCGAGTGAAATGTCACTCAACCTAAGTGATTTGGCTTTCCTTTTGGTGAGATTTCCTTCTTCTTTGTTGGTTCCTAGCCTCTTTTTTCTCTATGATCCAAGGCAACTTGCTTCCTTCCTTTCTTGCTTCCTTGATGATGTAAGAGCTCCTTAGACTTGTTGAGTTTTGATCCATTTAGCTTCATTTTGGACCTAAATCACCTAAGGTGCAAAATACAAGGGGATTAGATATTCTTTGATCTATTTAAGCACTAGCAAAGATATGAATGTCTTATCCCATGAAAAAGCTAAGGAAAAACACATGAAAATAACACTAGAAAGATAGCACAAAAAACATGCTATCACTAGCGTTCATCATTTGAGGGTGACGAGCCCTTTCAATAACAAGTGCAACATTGAGTCTAGCAATCGCAACTTGTGGATCTGCAATAGGGAATTGGTTATCGAGATGCCTCATTGATATAGCAGCAACAACAACTTTCTTGCCAATTTTTTTTTTGCAGAGGGTGCGTTCAATCTCGTTGTCTAAAGGGACAAACTGACTTGACTCGCGGATCCTTTGTATTCAACAATCAAACCTGAGGATCAAAGACAAAAAGAAAAATAAAGTTTCAGCAAACACACACAACTTAAAATAACCAAGAACTAATGTCAACCAATTCTATCAACAATCCTCGATAACGGTGCCAAAAACTTGATCGTAGAAGTTTTACGAAGTATAAACAACTTCCCCACAAGGATATGGGATCGGATGTAGTACAATTGGGTATTGAATAACAGGGATTGTATCTAATTTGGATGACATTATTAATCCATTATTTTAAGTAGAAAAGCAAGCAATAGGAGAACAATGGTGACAAGCAAGAACAATATTGATTTTAAGTAACACTGGATATAAGGTGTTCGCTATTTTCACGCCCCTATAAACTTTTATCAATAATGATAAAAGCTCACATGTTAGTAAAAACACGGTATGTTTTAAATTTATAAACAAGAAATAAACACCCAATTTGTAGCGAACCCACAGTGTATGGGTCAATTACAGTTAGGGTAAGTATTCCAAGGTCGAACTCAGGGACTAAATGTTTGGAATGCAAATGTGATCACAGATAGCGTAAATCAAAATAAAAGAACGAGGTTGGAAAAGAAGGGAAGAAAGATCAAAGGAGTTTTGAAGGGTTTTCGAGTTCGCAATCAAATAACAGATTTGATCGAAAACCAAGTAAAATAGACAAACGAAAGTATATCAATAAAGAAAATGCGGATTCCAAGGATTCAAGGTCATTGTTTATACGCAGGGACTCAGGAAATCTCTCAAAAGATCTATGGTTAACAAACTTCAGGGAAGAACGTTTCTAAACTGATAGTCTATTACCGGGTAAGTCTCAAGACTATCTAGTTCCAACCCAACTACCTATTACCGGGTAAGTCTCAAGGTAGAGAGGTAGGAAATTCTAAACAAACCAAACTCCGAACTAAGGGAAAGGTAAACCATTACCGGGTAAGTCTCAGGTATTACCCTACTTAGGACAAAATCTAGGCACACTCAACCCAATAGAGGTTTTCACCTCTATTACCTATGGTCGAACACTCAAGTATCTAAGCGGAACATTACCGGGTAGGTCTCAATTCCGGTTTAGGTTACTAGCTAGATGAATTCTAACTAGGTTCAAGAACAAGCCAACCAAAGGAATTCAAAGCTATTCAAACCAAGCAATAAGCACAATTCCATCATAATCCGGGTATAAACAAATCCCAATTCACCTTGGATCCACAAGAGTTTTAGCCAACAATCGACATTTCAAACGCAATCATCAATCCACTCAATTCAATGGAAGAAAAAATTATCAATCCAAGCAATTCAATGGAAGAAGCAATTACCAATCCAATCAATTCAATCAATTCAAGAGATAATGCATAAACAAGAATCTAAAATAGAGATTAAAGAAGAAACTCAGCTTTATTGATAGAGGATTAGCAAAACGTCAAATTCTCCAATATTCGCGAAGTTCCTCCAAGCTCAAACAAGTTCAACAATGGCTAACAATGGTCTAGGGCAAAGGGAGAAGAAAAGGGGAAAAAGCTCTATCCAAAGGAGCTCGAAATTCGAATGAAACGGGCACCCCTGGAAATCATTTAGGGATTTCCTTTTATATCCTGCAACGGGCTGCCCTAAAACAAATCCGAAAATTAACGAAATAAATCGGCGAACAGGAATCTCGGTCGGAAATCTCGGTCGGTGACCGAGATTTTTGAAGTCGGGGCTGAGATTTGCTTCGTGATCCAGCGTTGACGAAATCTCGGTCAGAAATCTCGTTCAAATGTGAAAAATCTCGACCGAGATGGAACAAATCTCGGCCGAGATCGGGACCGAGATGGGGACCGAGATTCTTCGACAGAACCTTCTGATATGGGATCTCGGTCGAGCTAGCTCGGATCTCGGCCGAGATTTCTCGGATCTCGTGCGTTTCATCTTGGCTCGTCTTTTCCTCCTTTCCCGTGCCTGCGTGATCGCTCTTAAGCGTCCATCCCGAGACCTGATCCTCAAATGCATCGTTTTAGCTCTGAAACACGCAAAAATACCTACAAAGACACCAAAAGTGTGTGTAGACATCTATACTCGCAAAGTTGCATTAAACAAGTATAAAAAGGCTAAAACATGCATGCGGGAAAAGGGAAAACTAACTTCTACTAAACTAGGTCGATAATTCATGTTATCAAAATACCCCATACTTATCTTTGCTTGTCCCCAAGCAAATAATAAATTCAAGGCAAGATAGCATGAATCATCTATGCTAAACAAAAACAAAACTCTTTTTCGTAGTGCTTCTATTCATGATCACTTTCAGAGTGTAGTCACAAGGCTAAAGACATATTTCGATAAAGGTCAAGTAAGATAGGCAAGATATAGGATAATCACACCTTGCACGGAATCCAAAATTATCATTTAAACTACCAATGTCTAAAATTCATGAAAAATCCAAGTTTAGGCCATGAAGTCAATTACATGTATGCAAAGATCAATAGGACTTAACAAATAAAGGCCAAGAAACGTGATAAAGGTAGGATGTGTATAGGTCATGTGGTGGAAATCCGGGAAAGATGACAACACAACATTTTTCTTTTCTTTCTTCTTTCTCGACATACATCCTTCCTTTTCATGCATATTTTTCTTTTTTTTTTCTTTTTCTTTTGAGTGAAAGGCATAGGTGCACAATAACCGAAACCTTGGTGTTTAGTTTCCTTCACGTACCTTACACCAAAGTGCACATACCAAATCAACTCAAGGTAATGTTTTTAAAACTAATCCGACTTTGGCAAGACACAAACACCCGATTATGTGAATAGTGTCGAGTTACTCATCTTCATAGCCAACAAAACCCATAGAAAGCTTTTGCTTTCAATTCACATATCACAACATAATTCACTTTTCACAATTAAGCATACACCTTCAAACTTCACTTTCCTAATTCCCGGATGGGTCATAAGGGGTAAATAAATTCAATGTTTGAGGTGCTGAAAATGGTAAAGAAGAGAAGAAGAAGAATTCGAATTGCATAAGTCATTTCTGTGCAATGTAAAAGAACTCATCATATAGCTTCAACTTTTCAAGATCAATCCGATTAAACAAGGTAATCCAAATAAATCATATAGATTACAAACAAGGCATTCAAATCCCATAATTGTCATTAATTCAATTAAAGCTCAAAATAAACATCGATAGCCAAATAAACATACACAATTTTCTCATTAAGGTCACATCAATCCTAGAAGCACAAAATTTTGAAATTTTCTGATTTTTTTTGGATTTTCATATAAAATGAAGTACAAATAAAAGAAACATGCTAAAAGAAATTGCAAGCATCCTACCCCATACTTAAATCTCACATTATTCCTAATGTGAATAATAAATATGAAGTAAAAACAATACTCACAATGTAAGAATGAAGAAGGCATCCGGCGTGTTTCCTCCTCGACTTACTTCGTTTCTCGTCTTTCATAGCAATTTCCTCGCCTTAAGCTCGTTCTGAGTGCTGCTTCCCGTATCTTTTTTACCACGACACCTAGGTCCTGCAAAGACCCAACAAGACCGCGCAAAAACGCAAAAGCAAAAAGCAAAAATAAAAATAAAAAGACGAAAAGACTCTTACCTCGGGTTGCCTCCCGAGAAGCGCTTGGTTTAAGGTCTCTAGCCGGACCTAACTCCTTTAAAGCATCAAGTGAGATGGATAGGTGAAAGTTTTTCCACCGGAAGTTCCGGTGTATACCTCTTCAACCTATGTCCATTCACTTTAAAAATACCGGAGTTTTCACCCCATACTTCGACAGCACCGTGGGGGAAAATCTTCTTCACAGCATAAGGTCCCGTCCATCGTGACCTTAACTTTCCTGGAAAAAGTCGGAGCCTAGAATTAAAGAGAAGAACAAGATCACCTTCTTTGAAGTTCTTTGGCAATTTAATGTGCTTGTCATGCCACTTCTTTGTTCTTTCCTTGTAGATCCGTGCATTCTCATATGCATTCATCCGGATCTCCTCCAGCTCGTTGATGTCCAACAACCTCTTTTCTCCGGCTTCTTTTATATCAAACTTTAGCCATTTCACGGCCCAATATGCTCTATGCTCCAAATCTACAGGCAAATGACATGATTTCCCATAAACAAGTTGATAAGGAGTAGTACATATGGGAGTCTTGTATGTTGTCCTATAAGCCCAGAGTGCATCATCAAGCTTCATTGCCCAATCTTTCCTTGAGCGAGACACTGTCTTCTCTAGGATCCCCTTGATTTCTCTATTCGAAATTTCCACTTGGCCACTAGTTTGGGGATGATATGGGGTTGCAACCTTGTGAGTTACCCTATACTTGGACAAAAGTGACTCAAAGTTTCTGGCTGTGAAATGCTTCCCTCCATCACTAATAATGACACGTGGTGTGCAAAATCTAGGGAAGATAGTTCAGTTGAAAATTTTAATCACAACTTTAGCGTCATTTGTGGGTGAGGCTATAGCTTCAACCCATCTAGATACATAATCAACCGCTAAAAGAATGTAAAGGTTCCCGCTTGAGGATGGGAAAGGTCCCATGAAGTCAACACCCCATACATCAAAAATCTCAACTTCTTGGATGTTGTTCAAAGGCATCTCATTTCCTCCTAGATATGTTGCCCGTCCTTTGGCATGAATCACAAGCAGTGACGAATATCTGCACATCTCTGAAAAGATTAGGCCAAAAGAATCCAAATTGCAATACCTTGGCACTAGTCTTGTGAGCACTAGCATGTCCTCCACAGGGCAATGAATGACAATGTCGGATGACACTCTCAATCTCGTCGTCTAGGACGCATCTCCTAAGGATTCCCTCGGGTCCTCTCTTGAATAGTAGTGGTTCATTTCAATAGTAATGTCTCACATCCTTGTAGAATTTCTTCTGTTGGGAATGAGATAAACCTAGAGGAATTTCACCACAAACTAAATAATTAACAATGTCAGCAAACCAAGGTTCCTTTTCACCTGAAATTTGGAGGATATATTTCTCCATCATGTGGAGATGCTCATCCGGAAATGCATCATCAATAGGGATGTCATCCCCTTCCATAAGTTCTGGAGGTAATCTGCTAAGATGATCAGCTACAGAGTTTTCGGGCCCCTTCTTATCTCTAATCTCTAAATCAAATTCTTGAAGGAGAAGAATCCACCGGATAAGACGTGGCTTTGCATCCTTCTTGGTGAGAAGGTACCGAATCGCAGCATGATCCGTGTACACAATCACCTTAGCTCCTACAAGATAGGAACGAAACTTCTCAAATGCGTAGACGACGGCTAGGAGCTCCTTTTCAGTAGTTGCATAATTCAGCTGGGCTCCATCAAGCGTCTTGCTAGCATAGTAAATAGCATGAGTAAGTCCTTCCTTCTTCTGTCCTAGCACTGCTCCCACTGCGAAGTTGCTTGCATCACACATCACCTCTAATGGAAGAGAAAAATCGGGAGGTTGCATGATTGGAGCAGTGATGAGAGCTTCCTTCAACCTGTAAAAAGCATCAAGGCATTCCTTCGAGAAAACAAACTGAACATTCTTAATTAGTAGGTTAGTCAAAGGTTTAGCAATTTTAGAGAAATCTTTTATAAATCTCCGGTAAAAACCGGCATGTCCTAGAAAACTTCTTACCCCTTTGACTGATGATGGTGAAGGTAGCTTCTCAATAGTCTCAATTTTGGCCTTATCAACCTCAATTCCACGGTTAGATATCAAGTGACCTAACACAATACCTTCCCTAACCATGAAATGGCATTTCTCCCAATTGAGAACAAGATTAAAATCCTCACATCTTTGTAAGACCAAAGACAAGCTAGCCAAACATTCATCAAAAGAGGATCCATAAACAGAAAAATCATCCATAAAGACTTCCATGATGTTTTCAATATATTCAGAAAAAATAGACATCATGCATCTTTGGAAAGTAGCAGGAGCATTACATAAACCGAAAGGCATTCTCCTATAAGCAAAGGTACCCCAAGGACAAGTAAAAGTGGTTTTTTCTTGGTCATCCGGATGGATGGGGATCTGGAAAAAACCACTATACCCATCTAGGTAGCAAAAGTAAGAGTGTTGGGCTAGCCTTTCTTACATTTGGTCAATGAAGGGTAAAGGAAAGTGATCTTTCCTAGTAGCATGATTCAACTTCCTATAATCAATACACATCCTCCATCCTGTCACAGTCTTAGTCGGGATCAACTCATTCTTTTCATTAGTTATGACAGTCATCCCACCTTTCTTAGGTACAACATGTACCAGACTAACCCACTTACTATCCGAGATGGGGAATATAATTCCCGCATCAAGAAACTTAAGGATCTCCTTCTTAACTACCTCTTTCATGTTAGGATTCAATCTCCTTTGAGGTTCTCTAGAAGGCCTATGTCCATCATCTAACAAGATCCTATGCATGCACATAGAAGGATTAATCCCTATGAGGTCATCTATAGTGTAGCCCAAAGCTTTTCTATGCATCCTAAGCTCTTTCAATAACTTCTCGAGTTCAAGTTCATTCAAGCTAGCACTAACAATGACGGGATAAGATGAGTTAGAACCAAGAAAGGCGTACCTTAGGAGTGTCGGAAGAGGCTTCATCTCGACCTTAGGAGGCTCCGGTTCTTCTTCAGAAATCTCGGCCAACTCTTCCCGGTGGAGATGAAGGATCTCGGCCCGAACTGAGTTGAATCTCGGCCGAGATAGGGTAAATCTCGGCCGAGATTTTTCGGTCTCGGCCGAGATGCCCTGATCTTCTGAAACTGAAACTTTTTGTTGCCAAATCTCGGCTGAGATTTCTTGGATCTCGTCCGAGATGCCATCTGCTTCTGTCAGTTCTTCGAATCTTGATTCCTCGTTGATAGGGAGAAGACTCAAAGATCGGACTTCTTCAAATAGTTCATCTTTTGGCTCTGCTGTCATGATGCTCATGGTCAAAACCTGCTCAAGAGGGTCAGAACATAGAATTGAATTTATAATCTCACAATCATCTTCATCATCCTCTAGGATGTTGTACATATCCTCTTCAAACAAGGGTCCCTTAATCAAAGGAGGGAGTTTAAATTGCACAACTTCCTCATCAATTCTAAATGTAAGGGTAGCACCCCTACAATCAACTAAACATCCAGAGGTAGCAAGAAAAGGTCTCCCTAAAATGATAGGAACAGGACAGTCCGCAGGAATATCCAAAACAACAAAGTCAATAGGGATAAAGAACTTCTCTAATTGGATTGGAACATCCTCAATGATTCCCACAGGACATGTGGTGGTTCTGTCTGCCATGCAAAGAGTCATCTTTACTGGCTTTGGTTCTCCAAGTCCAACCTTCCTGCATAAAACGAGTGGGATAATACTTACACTAGCTCCAAGATCGCAAAGTGCTTTGTACGTTCCATCTCCAACTTTGATTGGGACACATAAAGATCCGGGATCACTCAATTTTGGTTGCATCTTTCCACTGTTCCTCTGGATGAGGTCAGTAGATCTCCGGGTCATTCTGACTTCTCCATATTCCTCTAGCTTCCTCTTGTTGGAGAGGATTTCCTTCAAGAACTTTCCATAGGCAGGCATCCCTAAAATAGCATCAAAAAAAGGGATGTTAATATGCAATTTATTTAAAAGGTCAAGGAACTTACAGAAATGCTTGTCCAATTGAGCTCTAGCACGGGATTTAGGAAAAAGGAAGTGGTGGCTTGTATGGAGGAGAAGGGATGTAGACATTCTCTTTTTCCGTAGGCTCCTCTTCCATTGGTTGCTTTCCTTTATCCAAAACCTTTGGTTGTGGATCATTTGTTTCTAATCCACTTCTTGTAGTGATTGCCATGACTTGCCCCTTGGGATTATTTTCAGTTTTTCCAGGAAGTCTTCCTAGATCTCTTTGAGCGTCTTCGGCCTTCTTGAACACTTGAGTTTCCAAAACCTTTTGGGCTTTGGTTACACTAGTGATTGTACTCTCTAGATTTCCCATCCTAGCCATCAATTGCTCAAACATTGCTTCAACTCTATCCTTTGGTTGAGCGGGTTCAGCTGGCTTGGACGGCTGGCCTGCATTGCTGGAAGAAGCTTGAGGGTTCAAAGCACCCTCAGGATTAGAATAAGAAAAACCAAGATGATTATGATTAGGCTTGTAGTTATTTCCCTGATTATTCCTATTATAATTGTTGTTATGACCTCTTTGGTTTTGATAACCTCCTTGGTAGTTACCTTTACCCATGTAATTCACATCCTCTTCCTTGGATGCTACCTGCACTTCGGCTTGTTGAGCTTTCAAGTTAGATGCAATTAATTCTTTCAAATATTTAAGTTCAACTTGCAAAGCATCTAACCTTGAATCATGAAGAGTATTTTGGTTTACCTCATAGACTCCGGGTCTAGTCTTTCTCTCTTCAACTTTCCTGTGAGAATACTTTTCAATAGTCTTGGCTTGCTTCGTAATGAATTCCCAAGCTTCATCCACAGTTTTTTCCATAAAAGTACCTCCAGAAAGTGATTGCCAACTTAAATTGAGTATCTTCATCAAGTCCCTTGTAATAAATCTCTAGTAATTCAATCTTTAGAGATCCCATGATGAGGACATTCCAACGTAAGGTCAATAAACCTCTCCCAAGACTTATACAAACTCTCCTTATCTTTCATCACAAAAGCATTTATCTTCCCTCTAAGTTCAGTAGTCTTGTAGGGTGGGAAAAACTTAGTGAGGAATTCAGACACCATCTCCTCCCATGTGTTAATCCGCCCATATGGAATAGTTTGATACCAAGCTAAAGCTTTATCCTTAAGAGAGAAAGAAAAACCTCTTATCTTTATGATTGTTACCTTCCATACGAGCTGGACTTACCGCATCCATAAGAGTCTCGTAGTTGTTCATGTGTTGGTGAGGAGATTCTGTCTCTGTCCCACCAAACTGATTCTGGCGAATCATCTGTATCACCATGCGGTCGCAGCTCATGCTCATGATTTGCGGGATCTCCAAAGTTAACTCCAGGACGGTTAACTCTTTGGGTAGGATCCATCCTCTGTCCAAGTGTTTGTGGAACTTCCACAAAAGGCTGCGTGAATGACATGGTCTGAGAGGAGCGGGAGGTGGAGCTTGTGGAGGAGCTTCCAAACTCGAGGAGGAATTGGAGCTAATTGTGTGCTGGAATTACTTGTTGCACTGGAGCTGGAGCTGCAGCTGGCCTCTGGTTCATGGCTCTGGCTATCTCTTCCATTTGAGCTCTCATTGCAGCCATTTCCCTTTCTGTAGTTTGCTCTCTTCTCTAGCAATCCGTCTCTCAGCTTCTAGTTGCTCTAAAGCATCTCTGAGTTCAGCTTCATAATCTCTTGATTTCAGCCATTTTAGAAGCTTTCCGGCTCTTAGTCTCTCTCGCAGTGTCCTTTCAGGTTCGGGATCGTACGGAACTAGTTCTTTCAAACCCCGAGTTCTTTGCATACACTGTGAAGGATACCTAAAGTCCTGAAAATTCCAAAAACAAAACCAGAAACGAGATCAAAAGTAAAGAAAGACTTACACTAAAAGAAATCACAAAACAAAACAAATGACTTAGTCCCGGCAACGGCGCCAAAAACTTTGTTCGCTATTTTCACGCCCCTATAAACTTTTATCAATAATGATAAAAGCTCACAGGTTAGTAAAAACACGGTATGTTTTAAATTTATAAACAAGAAATAAACACCCAATTGTAGCGAACCCACAGTGTATGGGTCAATTACAGTTAGGGTAAGTATTCCAAGGTCGAACTCAGGGACTAAATGTTTGGAATGCAAATGTGATCACAGATAGCGTAAATCAAAATAAAAGAACGAGGTTGGAAAAGAAGGAAGAAAGATCAAAGGAGTTTTGAAGGTTTTGAGTTCGCAATCAAATAACAGATTTGATCGAAAAACAAGTAAAACAGACAAACGAAAGTATATCAATAAAGAAAATGCGGATTCCAAGGATTCAAGGTCATTGTTTATACGCACGGACTCAGGAATTCTC